>CM037632.1:20787521-20867260 GCA_015227895.2 Colaptes auratus
TTTAAAAGAAGAACACTGATACAGCTGCCTGCCAAATATTCAGCTGAACCTGAATGGCATCAGGTTTCTTGTTTTACGACTAACAGAGTTGTTTGATATATCTAAAAACATGTTAGATGTTATATTAAGGATTAAATAGTTTTCTGAGTTCAGAAGAAAAGTATCAGTTTGACTATGCACAGAAAATTTCAGAGAACCTGTAGTGAAATGCATCTTTTCAAATACTCCACAACAAGGAACATAATCTTCGTGGCAACCAAATCTAGCAATTCGGACATTTCAATACTCTCTTCTGGCCCACCAAGCGCTGGAGAGAAAGATGGAAGGAACATCGTAGTGAATAAATATAGCAAGAAGTTCTCTGAAATCCATACCCAGCTCGTACAGTGACACAGGTGGACCTCTGCTCATTTCATTTCTTTCCTAAAAGCTAAGTCAAACCAAGAACATTTTCCTTAAGGTACCTAAGAATGGTCTCTTTCCTCCAAGTGTCCAGCACATTCATATTCTTTCTTTCTGTATGGACCCGGTGACTGTGAATAATTAGACTTCTTCAGGCTATTTTGATGTTAGGAATTAGCTTTTCTGCAGTAGAAATGGACCAATACAATATTTTCTTTCCACTGCACCACGTGCATGAGACAATCATTTCCAAACAAGGACCTTCCTGATGTTGTGGTTCTTGTTATTGAATGGATCCATTCTAGAATCAAGAATTTCTTTAGAATTAACAGGCAGACTGACAAAGACCAACACTGAGACCTTGATGTTTAGTGAAATTAACAGAACAGACATCAACATTCTTTTCAGAACCCTAGCTGATATTTTTATCTTATTATTGTGTTATTTTAGGGGAAAAAAGTTTTAAAAAAATTTATTCACATTAAGCTTAGTTTTATAAGCTTCTCTGACCTGGGACCTTTTTCATGCAACTGTAATTCTGACATCTGGTAAGACCAGTGTACGATTTGTATGCCTTACATCCAGGCTGCAATGTAAAATGTAGGAGAAGGCAATCTCAGACTAACCCAAACCCCCACAGAACAAGAAGCACTCAAGGAAAAGGCAAAAGCACAGAAATACAAAGAGTAAACTCATGTTTTAATGAGTGCTCCTGGTGGGAAGAGAGCCAAAATCACCACTGCCACCTCTGTGATTTTGACTTTTTAATTGTCTGTTTGTTCCTTGGGGAAACTGGCTCAGGCACCCCATAGGTTTCTGCGAGCTAAATAAAGTGGCTGAGCTTGTACTGTCTCCATGTCTTACTGTTTTCTGATTCACTTTGAGCTGCTTTCTGGTTTGAGCTATGATTCAATGCCACAAAACACTAAAGTAACTGTGCATTAGCACCTGCCTGTTCAGTTAGGCTGCACAGAAACCTCCAGGGCAGAGAAAGGCCTTGAGGAGATCTTGAGAAAGGGAAGAAAATAGGCAGACATTCAGGATGCAACTGACTCCCCAGCACCAGTTTTATGAAAGCTAGTATCCAGTTAATAACAAGAGATGGTGATCTGGAAAAATAGAGCATCCAAGCCCAGGAAATTGTACAGGAATCTCAGGGATGAAGAGCAGAGAGGATCAGCAAGCACTTAATACCAGGTATTTAAGAAATCTTAGCATCCTTGGAGCATCTGTACACAAGTCTGAAGGACATTTCAGAAGGAATTAGTGTAGTGCCCAGGAGCAGACTTGCAACTGGCTGAGTTTATTAAACATTTAATCATACATTTATAGATATGGATTAAATTTAAGAGTAAGAATTTGTGTTGGTTGCTTATTTATTGCACTTAAAGTTACAAACCCCACAGACTTATATTTCTGAATTTGTTACCACTGACATTATCCAAAGCAACCTTCAGATAACAACTCCACTTAGTCTTGGACAGGTGGTACAATCACTGCAAAGAGCATGAGTAACTGTTGATACTGGCTTCTACAGATTGTTTGCAACAGGGAAGGGTTAGAAAGACTTGGAATTAGCTGACCTCCAAACCAGACGAAAGGAAAGAATGGTATGTAGTTTCCAAGCCAAATAAACAGGCATCAAATGCACTGTAAGTGACTTAGGAGGTGGGGACCATCTGAGTTTGGGAGACTGATGAGCAGAGAGGAAATGCAGTTATCCCTCCAGGGACAGAGAGGCTATGTAGGGTTAGTTTGCTATAAGCCAAGAAGGAAGACTGTTGGATGAGAAACAACACTAAAAGAAGATCTTGCTCCTGACATGGCTGGCAAAGGGAGTTAGATTTAGTTCCAAGTCCCTTCCTTCTCCTATTCCTATTCTATGGTTTTCTCCCTGTTTGTTAAGTTTCTGTTTTCAGACAAAGTTCCAATAAAAACAGATCTATAAAAGCTACCTGATCTTGTTGGAAAGCTGACAAAGCTACCTTAAAGCTCTGACTTGGTTTAAGGTGTCACATAAGTACCTCAGTACTAGCAATGTTCATAAACTGGACACACTATTACTTAAAAAGAAATTCTACAGAAGTGGAGGGAAGGATGGATAGAACAGGGGGTGTATAAGGAAGCTGCTCGAGCAGCAAGAGGCCTGGTTAGGAAAGCCAAAGCAGAGTTCGAATTGAATCTAGCCAGGGAGGTTAAAGGGAGCACTAAGAACTTCTACAGGTATATTAATGGCAAGAAGAAGAGTAGGGAAGGTGTGGGCCCCCTGGGATCAGTCCTGGGACCAGGCTTGTTCAACATCTCTGTGGGTGCCATGGACAGTGGCATTGAGTGCACCCTCAGCAAGGTTGCTGATGACACCAAGCTGTGTGGTGCAGCAGACAGCTGGAGGGAAGGGATGCCAGAGGGACCTGGACAGGCTGGGGAGGTGGGCACAAGCCAACCTCAGGAGCTTCAACAAGACCAAGGGCAGGGTCCTGCATCTGGGTCGAGGCAACCCCAGGCACAAATCCAGGCTGGGCAGGGACTGGCTGGGGAGCAGCCCAGAGGAGAGAGACTTGGGGGTGCTGGTGGACGAGAAGCTCAACAGGAGCTCTCAGTGTGCACTTGCAGCCTGGAAAGCCAATCAGAGCCTGGGCTGCAGCAGGAGAAGTGTGGCCAGCAGGGCAAGGGAGGTGATTCTCCCCCTCTGCTCAGCTCTGGTGAGACCCCACCTGGAGTACTGCGTCCAGTTCTGGAGCCCCTATTCCAAGAGGGATCTGGAGGTGCTGGAAGGCATCCAGAGAAGGGCCACGAGGATGAGCAGAGGGCTGGAGCACCTCTCCTGTGAGGACAGACCTGAGGAGTTGGGGCTGTTCAGCTGGAGAAGAGAAGGCTCCGAGGTGACCTCATTGTGGCCTTCCAGTATCTGAAGGGGGCTACAAGAAAGCTGGGGAGGGACTTCTCAGGCTATTAGGTAGTGATAGGAGTAGGGGGAATGGAATGAAGCTGGAGGTGGGGAGATTCAGGCTGGAGGTGAGGAGGAAGTTCTTCCCCATGAGAGTGGTGAAGCCCTGGAATGGGTTGTGCAGGGAGGTGGTTGAGGCCCTGTCCCTGGAGGTGTTTAAGCCCAGGCTGGATGAGGCTCTGGCCAGCCTGATCTAGTATAGAGTGTCCCTGCCCATGGCAGGGGGGTTGGAACTAGATGATCCTTGTGGTCCCTTCCAACCCTGACTGAAACTATGAAACTATGAAACTAATGTTCACCTGCTAGTTAACATTGAACATAGAAGTCATCATTCTTCATTAAAAAAATCCATGTGTTAAACTTCTTATCTCTGTATCTGACTGAATTGTATCAGTTGGAGTAGAACCATCCTGGGAGAAAGCCAGATAAAGCTTCAAAGATGTTAGTAGCTGGAGGCACCATAACCATGTGATGCAGGAGAGCTCCCTCACTCCATTTTCCCTGATGTATTCCTTGGATGCAATTATTCCATCGAATGCCTCCATTTGTGCAAAGGGAGTGAGTTAGCTGTGGCTCAGCCAGATTCTAACATGTGCAAGCTAACATGCCCCTCGGACAAGCTGCAGTGCTGTCAGTGTGTGCACAATTCCGTTCACCCCTTGGGTACTGCAGACTCTGTGGGATGGAGGTGAGATGTGCAATGAGAGAATTTAAGCCCCAGTCTGTCTGAGAGGATCAGGGACAGTGCTCTCCCTCAAGCACCCTCCATAAAGGTGGTGCCTGCAATTGCTCCTCTCCTGCACCACCCCTACCACTGCCCGTACTGGAGGAGCCTTCCTTGGATCCATTTGCTGAGAAGATTGCTGCAAGTGCTGCTGGGTAGTCTGCAACATCTTCCTCTTCCTCTGACTGGTGAGGCAGCAAACTGTGTGCATTTGGAAGGCAGTTTGGGACTGAAGTGACTTACTGTGGTCCTGGAATTCAAGGAGATTCGATGCCATTTTCTACTCTGCAGAGTCTGAATAATCTCTTTCTAATTAAATGTGTCTCAGATTTATTTTCACCTCTTGGCACAAGTTTGTGCAGCATCTCTTGTGCTACATTGGACAAGGGTTACTTCTGTTTACCTTTTCTACTAATTTTTATCAATAAGTAAACAATGCAAAGAACCAAATGAATGGAGAGGAAATACATCTGGTTCCACATTCTTGCTGCAGCACTTTGGTTCCATGAGACTGCTGTATATAATACAGCATTTGGCACTGGGCAACAGCCGTCCGCTGGCACTGCAGCAGCAGACACCTCAGCAGGAACTGCAAGCAGTGTAAGTAGAACTTGCAAAAGGTATCAATACTGCCCATCAAGTGATCTGAGAATCATGACTAACAAATTATTCCCACAAAGCTAAATAAATGAATGAAAAGAGCACAAAGCTGAAAACAGCAAGCCACCAATGTTGACAGACACCTGAGGAACATTTGTGTTTTTCACTGCCTAACACTTAACACTCTTCAGAGAAAGGGACTCACAGTGATTGCTGTAATGTTTAACTACTTCCATAGATAATTTTCTCAGAATTACATGTACCTAAGTGTTTTTTAAAAGCCAGTTTTCTGATCAATAACTTCGATTTTTTGTTTCTTTCTCACTAAACTTTTGAGTTCCTTAATCTTACTACATCTTTGCTCTGCCTGAGCTGAAATGTCAATATTTGCCTTACTATGGCTTGGAAACGTGCAAGTAAAATTATTATGCTATGCCCACGGGGATTAAATGCATTCAAGCAGAAGGTAGTTTAAAAAGTTTTGTCAAGGTATTTAGGAGTTTGGGGCAGCCTCTCTGTGAAGCAGAAAAGCTGGGATGCCTGCTGAAGTCTGATGAGGTGTTTGATGAAGCACAAAGGCAGAGTAAGTCCCAGATGGAATATTACAGCCTTACACATGCAAAAATGTAAAGTTTTAGTGTGCCCTCTCCATCTGTTACATCTCTAACTCCTATGCTGTAGTCAGCAGCCACATCATCTGATCAGATGAAACAAAATATATTGCCAAAATTTCATTGGCAAAAGTTTTACACCGAGAGGGAACTAGACTTGCTTGTCTGCAAGTTTCCTTCTCCAACCACAGAAACTATAAACACTTTCCTTAGGAGAGTCTGAGTATGATTACAGCTACAATATCTTCGCCTGCCTGCCCCCAGCACACCCCTGTTATACATTTATCTCCTCAGAAACAAAAAAGGACAAGTGGGCTGGAGCCAGGTGCCAATGTCTCCCATAGACAAGGCACTTTAGTTAGTGCCTTCATTCTCTTGCAGAGAGATCATTAGGAAACAGGAAGCTCTTCACTAAGTGAAGTCATGGAACCATGCCTGTGGACTTCAAAGGGCCTGAAGATCTCTCAGCCTCCATATAGCTAAGGTAGCAGTGTCCTCCAAACTGGCAAATGCCCACATCCCAGAATATATCACGGTCAAGAAAGCAGTAAGCAGACGCATGGAAGCCTGAAAGAGCACCAGATGACCTTACCTGCTTTGCCAGGCTCAGGCTCTCTTGCTAGAAACATCACCTAGAAGCAAGGCCCCTCCTCACCTGCACCTTCTTCCTGGTTTCAAAGGGGCTGAAAGGAAAAACACTAACTGTGCAAATGCACTGTGCTCAGGGCCAGCGGGTGAATGGATCCCACTACTTTATCCTGGCCAGCACTGCAGTCAGCAATGACTGCTATCAGCACAGCTGGAGCCATGAAAAGTTGGTTTGGGCATCCTCTCCATTCTAGACCTGAAAGAAGAGTTCTTCTTTAAGCAGCAGCTTGTCACAGTGAGCAATAGTGCAGACTCAAAAAGCATCAACACCTCAGCTGACCCTCACAGCCCTGGGAGGCTTAAGGGTATCCGACTGCACACTCACACCACTTCCCATAGGTCAGCACATTTTACCAGACTGCCTCTCAGCTGAGTTCAGTAACTTGCATTTCAGCTAAAGTGCATCTCTCAGGGTAGAATCCAATTTTTATCCAAAAAGCAGGAAAATGGAATAATTCCTTTGAAAACAGAATGAGAGCTTGGTAGGTGAATCGTAACAAGCTGAAGTTTCTCAGTCTGTAATGTATTCCTAGCCACCAGTGGCTCAGTGACCCCTGTGAAATACAATAATGATCTCAAGGTACATCACAGAATCTATCTTAATTTCAAATAATTGGCATCCCTGGTGGCACTTTCAGAAGAAGTGATAAGAGCTGAAAATGAGCTACACTTTCATTCCTACAAGGGAGCCTTTTCAATTTAAAGTTGAAGGTGTTTTGGAAGTCACATCTGAAAATGTGCAGTCCTGGTGGCACTGCACTGCTTGGCCTTTGGAAAACACAGAACTTGGGCTTCTAGAAATTTTTGTTATTTCTACAAAAGGGGAAAATAATTAAAAAAAGTAATATACCAATTAATTATACAAACATGCTGGCATAGCTTTGTTGTGCCTGCCCTTAGAGAAAGCAGAACAGTTCTTCCTCTATCTCTTCACTTAGGTACTCTGCATTTAAAACAAGCTCTTCACCTACCATCCTCACTGTTTTAGGGAATGGTGAAAGGCATGCCAGGCGTTTTACTGACTGCTGTCAGCTCCACTCTGTTACATTAGCACATATTCATTCGTGATTTCATTGTTCCGTGGCACATCACAACAATTATTCAAGAACAACGGCTTGATGGCTTTAATGGGCCAGTAATCCAGGCCCATGTAGGCTCTGCAAAGGAACTCGGTACTGGTGTGAAATTATTCAGTACTCCACAGCAGCAGGATTTGCCAAACTGTAAAGCTGGGAAGTAAGATAGTCCATTAATGCATCTTTTTGCAGCTTTTAAGGGTTGCTATCTGTTTGTTTAAGAATGCTGCCTTTCACACACCTCATATTTCCTTGAGCTTGGGGATGCTTTTGGTAACATTACAATTGGTGTAGCTTTTCACTTGTCATCTGCTACCAGATTTTTAGAAACCTTCATTGGTTTAGACAACAAACATAAAGCTAGGAAAATTATAGGAAGAAAATGTGACTTTTGTAATGGAAGGAATTTGTTTTACCTTGCTAAAGAAAATATGAAGAGGGCATTCCTTGTGTCTTTGTGAAAATGAGAACAGATATAATGGAAGGTTGAAAAAAATAATGCACCTTTTATTGCTTTAAATGCTTGGTAAATGGCAAGACATCCGGTGAGGGTAAAGCTTGTAGCAGCAGGTTATGGTAGTCACATTGTTCTCATTTGCATAGATATGTGGTGCTGAACATATAAAATAAATACTTCACCAAATCCATAATGTTCCTCACAGTAAAGAACACCGTTGTGTATCAGCATCTCTCTGTATCCATAGGTATCTGTACACTAATGGAGCTGATCTGCAGGTGTCTATTTTCTGTTACTCTCTGATGACATCAAAACATATCAGTGCAATGTTTCTGTTCAACTGCATTGTGATTTTCTGTGAGCAATTCAAACACAAACTTTCTGTTCTCTGCATCTCCCTTTTCAGCAGAAGCAGTACAGCAGGAAATAACATCACCATTTGTGCCATGAACTCCTGAGAATATTCTGAGGCAGCAGCAAAATAAAAGCCTCTAGAGTGAACGATTTTTGTTAAACATCATTTTCATCACAAACATGAAGCAAAACAAAGTAAATGGACCTGTGACAACAAGTCTAAAAAGCTGCAACTATTTCAGAGGTGGTCTGTGATGCAACCCAAGGATGAGTGCTGCAGGAAGGCTAGTTCAGCACACACAAAATGTTTTCCCAATGAACTGTCTAAAGAACTGCTGCTGCGACAGAAATGCAAAGCCAGCTATCACAGGGTCTTTACTGCTTTACACACAGCTTTCATTACCTTCTTTACACTCAGCTGAACAAGACTGTAAGCAATCACAGGCTGATCTCTCTGCAGAGCATTTCTCATATTCATGCTCCAGCTCTAACTTACAGAAGGTTTTCTGGATGGGAGCCTTGATCTGTGAGTACAAATTCGAACCAGCATATTGTTTTGAAATCAGCACGGGCTGGCTGCAGTGAGTGTGATTCTTCATGGCTAATGAGGCCTCTTTGTTCAAGATAGCACGCATTGATCATACCCAGAGGTTGTTAGCTCCCTGGCAATACTAGAGAGGAGTTTTGCTACAATTCCTAATATGAAAACCTGGCATAATCTAGTGCCCAAATATGAGCTTTAGCTTTTTTTTTAAAGATTTGCTCACTGTTTTGCAACTTACTTGTTAGAAAGAGTTTTGCTGTTTAGAGGCTACAAGTCTGATGCTTCATCTGTTTTCATATCTAAGAACTGAGCAGCTGGCTCAGTTGATTCAGGCTGCACTGCCTTCAGTGAGTACTAAATTTCAAAACCTGGATTTAATATTTTGAGAAGCAGAGATAAAACCTGAATAGGAGGTGATAACAAGTGATAGTCACCATATTATCTTAGTGCAGTGAATTGAAAACATTCCAGAATCAATCTGATAGCATGAGAAACAATTTCAGATTAGAATCCAGTGGCTTGGCAGCAATGGAAAAATTGTGTGTGAGATCACCTGAAAAACAGCACAAAAATAATCACAGACTTACTGTTTACTGATTAAAAAATGGACAAAATAAATACTGTTCACGAGAAATCATGAGAGCCTGTGAGCAGAAGAGAATCTTTCACTGAATAAACAGATATTTCTACAGCAAAAGGACAGGGAAAGGAGGAAAAAAAAGTCTGAGTTACTGTTTGTTTAATCTATAATTCCTTTTGATGAAGCATGGCACCAGAGTAGGCTGTCTTGATTGCTTGGAACCCGTAAGGAAATTTCTCTATCCAGGCGATTCAAACAGATCAATCACTAATCTCTCTTGTTCTGTCAGAACAGAAAGGAAACCAAAACATGTTCAACATGTAGCACTCAGATGAGAAAGACAAAGGCAAAGAGAAAGGGAGGGAGAGAGATGTTTGTGTTTTGTGTTCTCAGAGTCACTCTCTGTACATCTGTGTGAATATTAGACTTAAGTTTTGATTCCTCTCAGTTTAACTTCTCCATTTGCATGACTTACAATACAATACACCAGGTAGAAAGAGACCTTCAAGATCATCGCATCCAACCCATCAACCAATCCAACCCACCCAAACAACTAGATCATGGCACCAAGCACCCCATCAAGTCTCCTCCTGAACACCTCCAATGATGGTGACTCCACCACCTCCCCGGGCAGCCCATTCCAATGGGCAATCACTCTCTCTGTATAGAACTTCCTCCTAACATCCAGTCTAAACCTGCCCTGGTGCAGCCTTAGACTGTGTCCTCTTGTTCTGGTACTGGCTGCCTGGGAGAAGAGACCAACCTCCACCTGTCTACAACCTCCCTTCAGGTAGTTGTAGAGAGCAATAAGGTCACCCCTGAGTCTCCTCTTCTCCAGGCTAAGCAACCCCAGCTCCCTCAGCCTCTCCTCATAGGGCTTGTGCTCCAAACCCCTCACCAACTTTGTTGCCCTTCTCTGGACACGTTCCAGCAAGACAACATCCTTCCAAAACTGAGGGGCCCAGAACTGGACACAGTACTCTAGGTGTGGCCTAACCAGTGCAGTGTACAGGGGCAGAATGACCTCCCTGACCTTACAGAATGACCTTACAGAATGGTGATACCCAGTGGATATTGGACTAGGAATGGGAACAAGATTTTTTTTTTGCCTTACTCAGAGTGAAAAGTACTAAAGCCTAAACTGTCTGTCAGTAAATACCTAGGTAGCTGACATGCCATCCACAGCTGATCAAGGTGCTTCTGAAATCTGGCCCATACTGCCTGCCAGCATCCTTACATGTCTGCAGCTGTTTTCCAGGACCAAACCCAGTGGCTTGGGTAGCTTGAGGAAGCAAGCAAAGCTGTTGAAGAGCTGCAGCCACAGATGACACCAAACCCTCAACATTCCTACGTTACACCAACATCCCACAGCTGCCACTGTGTCCCTGTATCGGGGTCAGTTAATCTTTATTCTCACTTCCCCATCACAAATTAATTCTATGGCAGAACTGCAAGCCCTCAGCGAGATTCAGCTGCATATGCAAACAGATGTGCAGCAGCATTCCTGGGTTGGGTGCTGCACAAGGCTATCCTTCCCCTTCTGACCTATGGGATATTTGCTCCTATTCTTCACATTCACGGAGCAGTCATGAGTCTGGGTGGCAAGTGACCTTTGGCAGATTCTTCTAAGAAACACAGCAAAACAGTGATCTGCTCCATTGGCTATTTGGGCATTGGAAAGAAATAGCCTTGCCAAAAGAACTCCTCAATATATTCCCTAGAACATTGCAAAAGGCCTCTGATTAAAATGGGCAGACAAGACTTCCAGCTTTGCAATAGTCCTAAGCAGTGCTGGTGTGCAGCCCAGCTCAGCTCTGCACTGTGCAAAAGGCTCAGCCATCATGCCACAGAGGAAAGCACTGGTATGGTGTCATGCAGTGGGAGGGAAGGCTGCTGGAAAGGACAGACTCATTCTGATGCATCTCATGCTGTGTTCTGTAAGAATGCATCAAAGTCTTTGTGACTTCCCAGGGTAGTAAATTTTCATCCTGCTGACAACAGGAGTAATTGCTGTATGCAGAGTAAAATTGCCTGTTTAAAAGTGTATGTCCTATTTTTATGAGCCCTGCTTCCTTATTTCTTGGTTTAACTTTCAAAGGCCATCAATACTGTTAACTCTGCTGATGATAGTTAGGTCTGCATGAAAGCATAGGATATTTGGCAAGTCAACATGGTACTGGGGATAGAGAAGTAGTATCATTACCTCAGTACTACAAGTTGTATACTAGACCTGGTTCCTTGTACTGATTACAGAGCCTTTAAAACTCTTTTTGGCATTTTGGAGACCTCTACATTGAAATTTCTGAAAAGGGGCTCGGGGTTCTCTCATGAGAAGATGTTATACCACTGCACTGAGAGCACAGAAATAAGAACAATGCCTTCATTAATAAACAAAGCCTCCACAGATACCAAGGCACATCCACAGCAACCTTAGCTTATGCTAAAATTGTGGTTGAAAAATGATATAATAAACAAATTGAATGAGAACAGGATGTAAAAGTGAGAAAATGCTCATACACTCCAGGCGGGTTTCCACCTAAAAAACCTAAAGTATACACAGCAGTTTGTCTGTAAGTGGTAGCCAAGCAGAGCTGACAAAAGCCTTTTCCTCTCCTTTAAAGCCACTGAAAATGGCATGTATTGCCTCAGCTGTTGGGGCTTGTTTTCATATCAGAGAATACATCAAAGCTCCTGTATCAGCTCAGACTTGAATTCTATAATCCACTCTGCTCTCCATACATCAGCTGTGGTAGGTCTGCCATGTGTCCAGGTTTACTACCAGCAAAATGAGAAGTGGGAGCAAGAAGCCCATTGCTCACCCAAGGACAGCCCAGTGCACATCTGTTTTCTTTACAGGATGTGGATGTGGCTATGTGAGTCCTCAAACCCAGGGCCTACCACAGAGCTTTGCAACCATTTTGCATAAAGCTAATATGTTATTTTAAAGTGCAGAGATATGCCAGCACTATGAAAAACCATCTGCACTGAATTTACACCAGTCAGAGTACCTTGGGAACCATGGCCATACACCTGCTCTAGTAAACACCTGCAGCTTCCTTGTTAAGGTCACTTCACACATTCACATAATTGTATTTATTTTTGGAAAAGAAAAAAAAAGGAGAAAAACAGCATATTTTTTTCCCAAGCTCAGCTTACATTAATAACATTTGTACTTAAATTGGTGCCTTTTTGGTCAAGATACCTGTTTCACCGACAGATAAATTATCGGCAAACTTCCCTCAATACCAACCCAGAAGAATTCAGATTACTTGCTGATCCATGATAATTTTTATAACAAGGGAAGATGTTATGCTTATACTTTTTTTCACTCCTTCTGTAAGACACACATTTCAGAGCTGTTGTTTCCATAAAGGCTGAGCTCAGCAATATGGCTCTTTAATAACAGCTGAGACGCTTGTACGGTTTTTTATTTAATTCAGATGAATTTTCCAGAAAAAAACCAAAACACTGAAAGTCTGAATTGCAGGAAATGGGAAGGAAAACTAGAGTGTCTATTGTGGCTTTTTCTCTTTCTTTTCTTTTAGTGGCTTGACTTCAGAAAGTGAAAGTTTTTGTGTGTTATACCATCAAGAGATGTTTACTGTCTCAGAAAAATCACAGGTAGCTGGAAAAACAAAACTCCTGCGATCTTCCATTCCCCTGCTGCTGCTACCATCAGCTATTATTTTGTCTTGTCCTTTCCTCCACGATCTGTCAGACAAATTGCCATAAGACATCTTGAAGGGGCATGTGTGAGACATAGGACATAATTGATTTCATCAGATGTCAACTGGAGTTGGAGCTTTGTCTGACCCTAGAAGAACAAGTTACCCAACTTACCTGCAGTGTTTGCTACTGAGAAAACAGGAAAGCCAGCAGATGCTGGAGGAGAAAACTGTGCAGGTAATCCAAAGTCTGTGACTGTCTCACCTACACCATGTGGTGTAAGGGCAAATGCGACAGCTAAGGAGGGAAGCTTAAATATATTTCTGTGAGGCTACCACACAACCCTGGGGAGAGTTGCAGGGGATATCAGGCTTGTCTGCTTTCCTTCATCATCTGCACACAACTGCTGTTCCAAGCAGCAAAGTCATCCTTCTTCAGCCAAATTCCCTTTGAAGCTCAAAGCAAAATGTCCATTTCCCTTTACCACAGTTACAGTTAGGTGAGGATGTGCAGATTCTCACTCCTTCATAATTCCATGGAATTTCAACCTTTCCCCACTCCTGTTCGTACTCCTCCCTGCTTCACTATTTGTGCAGTGACTACAGAATTTCTGGGAAGTTATTCCTCTAGTGCTAAGCCTTTTGTGGAGACACTTTTCTAGTGTTGAGCCTCATTCACCGCCTTTCCTGCCTTTTTATTCAGCAGTCAGGATAAACAATTCCTTCTACAGGGCAGCAAGTATCATTCCCACCCAGGTATTCTCTTCAAACTAAGGCAAACTGTGTACCAGAAAACAGCAAGCAAGTAATTTTCAGTTTACACAAACACACCTGTTCTGAAACTACTCTCAGACTAAGGAATTGTGCTCTGTTTGGTGGACAGTTCCTTTGAAGAAAATAAGCTGTCTCTTCCTTTATGAACAGTAGTAACAGAGATTTATTCCCTGCAAGTACCTGGTTCAATCAAGGAGCACCAAGCCCACATGTTTCCCCAGGGGACTGCTATGCAGCATGTTGCCATTTTAGAGCTCTCAGTGCCAGGTCTACATTAGGATGTATCTCAATGAAAAGACAGCAAGTTGGGAATGTGGTGGAGAATTTGAGCTCTGCTCCTCTGCTTGTGTTCACTGCCTGAACTCATCTGTAACCGAGTCAGAACCTCCCACGTCCTGGAGCATTTGAATTTCCCAGCTGCATCAGCTGGGCTACTGTGCTCCTGTAGCATTGCTACAGCAAACTGAGATTGCAGGCTGCAGCTCAGCACTGCTCCTGCTCAGAACCTCCCACGTCCTGGAGCATTTTGAATTTCCCAGCTGCATCAGCTGGGCTACTGTGCTCCTGTAGCATTGCTACAGCAAACTGAGATTGCGGGCTGCAGCTCAGCACTGCTCCTGCTCGACAGTTTGTTAGGTCACTCACTCTTAAATGTGTCCTCATGTAGGTGTATCCTTTTAACTCAAAAGCTCATTGCCAGTTTTATGCTTTGGTTAGATGCAACGATACCATCTGAACTTGTATTTCTCACTGGAACGATGTGAATGTTCTTCCCCTGCCCTATAAAGGCCTTGATGTGTTTGTTTACTGGAAAGCAGCTGCGGTGTTTGGGGACTTGTCCTTTACTGCTCGTTCCAGCCAGGAGGAGTGACATTACCATTCTTTGGTGGCTCATGAAAGCCTTTAACTTGCAAACATAGCCTCTCTTACTCACATGGTATCTTTATGTGCTCTGAAAAAATAAATAAACAAATGGCAGCAAAATTTGCTTTTTAATAACGTACAGAAAAAATACTTCAAAGTCAGCCATGCATGAAGGAAACATAGAGGAAGAAGCCTTAAATACAAGCTGCTGACAGATCCTGAACCAAATCTGCCTTTCATGTACCCTGAAGAGAAAGCTTTGTAATCATCTATGCCATCAGCAGTGACAGTGCGTTCACTGAAAACCTTATAGCAAAGTGTTGTAAGACTTGGAATTATCTGAAAGTGTAGAGAATATTCATTTATTCATGAAGTAGAACTGAAAGGCTTCTGTGTAGTGTTGGGCTGCTCTTTAATTAGAGAGTCATGGAAGAAATACATTAGTTAAACTTTGCCTGAATAGGAAGTTAATTATTTAAAAGAACAGAGGAAAGCAGAATATTTGTCTAGGAAGAACAAATAGGTTAATCTCAGGTATTTATTCTTAAAAGGTTGTCAAGAATCATTGTGCCAGACTTAAATGCAGTGAGAAGACATTTGTTAAGCAGGAACAACAGAGAGGATATGGGGTTCACTGTAACAGTGAGAGTAGGCAAACAAATGACTATTCAAATCTAGTTCTTAGTAAAGTCCAGTGAATAAGAATTTCTGCTCTCCCACAGAGGTAAAACAGCAACAGGCAGCAGAAGACCTGACAGTATGTGTGCCTTGCTTGGACAGCATGTGTCCAGCTGAGGAGGAGAAGCCTCTAGGAATGAGATGAAGAGTTTCCTAACATCCCTTCAGTCTTTGCTTCAGAACTAGTGTTAACAAAACTCTTTGCAGTGGGTTGAAATTACCCCCCCCAACTAGTTTGGAGAAACTAACCCCCAGAATAAATTGCCAGTAGAGCTCAGTTTGGGATGGAAGCAAATGAAGCTCTATTTACAAGCAAACTACAATCTAGAGAGAAGAATTATAGTGAATATGCACAAAACATACAGCATGTGTACAATGTGGATATATATTTATGATTTTTAAACAACACAGCATCTAGGTTTTCAGTTCCCCTTTCAAACTGTAACACTCTTCAAGATGCCCTGCAGACATCTGGCGGATATGCCTCTAAGTAACTGTTGACCAAAGGTAGTTTACAGCTGAGCTAAAGCAGCACTCAAAACATCTTAACTCTTCCCTTCCAGTGAGGGATTTGGCTGGCATTGCAGATTTTGCCCACATAAAGGCTGCCTGCCATTAGTGATAACTTTTATATACATCTTTCTTTAGATTTATTATCAATGGCTAATTCACAGAACACTGGAAGACAGTGCAGTTCAACATTCCTGATGAAGAACACCTGGGAGCAGATGTTGATCTGTTAGAGGGTAGAAAGGCTCTCCAGAGGGACCTTGACAGCTGGACAGATGGGCAGAATCCAACATGATGGCATTGAACAAGTCCAAGTTCCAGGTGCTGCACGTTGGCCACAACAAGCCCATGCAGTGCTACAGGCTGGGGTCAGAGTGGCAGAGTGGCTGGAGAGCTGCCAAACAGACAGGGATCTGGGGGTACAGATTGACAGCTGGCTGGCCATGAGCCAGCAGTTTGCCCAGGTGGCCAAGAAGGCCAATGGCATCCTGGCCTGCATCAGCAATAGTGTGGCCAGCAGGAGCAGGGAGGTCATTGTGCCCCTGTACTCTGCGTTGGTTAGGCCACACCTTGAGTCCTGTGTCCAGTTCTGGGCCCCTCAGTTTAGGAAGGACATCGAGACACTTGAATGTGTCCAGAGAAGGGCAACGAGGCTGGGGAGGGGTCTGGAGCACAGCCCTATGAGGAGAGGCTGAGGGAGCTGGGGTTGCTTAGCCTGGAGAAGATGAGGCTCAGGGGAGACCTTCTTGCTCTCTACATCTACCTGAAGGGAGGTTGTGGCCAGGTGGGGGCTGGTCTCTTTTCCCAGGCAACCAGCACCAGAACAAGAGGACACAGTCTCAAGCTGTGCCAGGGGAGGTTTAGGCTGGAGGTGAGGAGAAAGTTCTTCACAGAGGGAGTTGTTAGCCATTGGAATGTGCTGCCCAGGGAGGTGATGAAAGTCACCATCCCTGGAGGTGTTCAAGAGAGGATTGGATGTGGCACTGGGAGCCATGGTTTAGTAGTCTTGGGTGACAGGTTGGACTTGATGATCTTTGAGGTCTTTTCCAACCTTACTGATTCTATGATTCTGTGATTCTAAGAAAGTTGGATATTTTATCTCAAATAGAAGTTTCTCTAAACTTGATGACATCTAAGACTGTAGTTGCACACACACCATCGTAATTCCTGATACATCTTTATGCTGCAAGCCTAGAACAAATCTGTATTTCTGAGGCTCTCACAACAGCCAATAGAAGCTCAGAGCACATTAGATTTTTCTGAAATACTTCTCTTTGTAATAAATGTAAGGACATGTTGGAAACCAACAGCAACAGTAAAATATATTGTACTTCCCTTTACACTTGTGACACTGTCCAAGCCAGACTGTACTCTGCCAAGCTCTAGAGTGCATTATCACAGGCCATGACAAGCAAGTGACTGGCATTTAGCACCCACCCCAAAGTGGGATGGGGGCTTCAGTCTTCCTGACTTTACTGTCTCAGTACCATCTGTCCCAGAACACTGACACTGCTGGGATGACTTCACCTAATAAAAACATGCTGAACAGGTAAATGGCCTTCAGACAGCAGTCAAGACTGTTTAAAATTCCATCAAAATCTTGAAGTAATTCTGTAATATCTTGATGTAAAACATAACATTAATGTCAATAAGCACTAGAGGGTTCTAGAATAACCTGAGCTCTTGTTGACCATGCTGATCAGAATCTAATTACAGACACAGCTCTTGTAAAGCATTTGGTTTCAAGGAAATTCTGAGGAAAACAATCAGGTTACATCAACACAGCCAGAACCAATTTTGATAATCTAACAGAGGCTCTGATACAAAGCACAGATCTGCTCCATTCATGGAACAGAAGCATTCATTTTTATATGTATTACACCATCCTTTGAAGGCCAAAAGATGTTTAGGACCTTTATCTTCCAATTGCTTGATAAAAGTTACCACTTAATGAGGTGGGACACCCTTTTCTAATTCACACTCTCCAAATGTTTGTTCCTATAGACACAGTGGTCACTACAGGATCAGGTCTAAGATCAACTTTGAGAAAAAAGCCTTTACTGACAACCCTTAAAGTGGTATGAGATACTAAAGATGGGGCAAGAGCCAGAAGGAATGGCTGCAGAATGGCAGTATAGGGTCAGCACAAAGTCTGTCAGGCAAGCATGGTTTTGCTAATGACACCAGCAATGGTTGTCAGCCACAGCTGACAACCAATTATTGCCACAATAACAATGTTCTCCTTGGCATTTCCCATTTCCCTTCCAATCTCCACTTGAGGAACTGCCTGTTCATAGGTTGTACCAAAAGACTTTGTGTTTGCTGTTGCCAGCGGATCTATTTTTCATGAATTTGACAAATCCGTTCCTGAGCTGGTTTGTAGTCTTGCATTTTTCAGTTCCTCTGACAATCAGGTTTGCAGTTTAATGATGGGGTTTGTTTATGTGTGAAATTCGTTCCTTTTGCTTATTTTAAACCTACTGCTGGTTACTTCCTTTAAACTCCATCACATTGTTAAGAGAAGCTAAATTATTATTCCCCTAAACTATCCCTGATCTTTGTCATGGCTTTTACGAAGAAGAGGTTACTTGCCAAAGGATTCTTTCCTGAGTGAGACTTACCTATAATCCGCTTGAATAAAAGCTGTTTAAGCCACACAAGACACCATCCTTGCCTGAACTCACCAGTTCTACCATACTCATTTGAGGTAAGATGATGAGCATTTCACTGTTGTGTACTTTAGATCATTTAAGCATTTTTGGTACCTCCTTTTAAGTCAATGAAGAATCCATGATCCTAGACTAACCATTCTAAAATGCTTGTTTGCTGGTTTAAGTATAAGCAGAATGAGAGATATATTCATAAGTGAACTCGGGATGTGTTGTAGCCATCAGCCTTGTCAGTGTGGTCCTTTCTATACTTCTGCAACTGCAGGACTTGGTCCAGCCTTGCAGAAGCGGCAAGACGTTATCTTTCTGATACGCACAGGAAAAAGGCCTTCAATAATCCTTTCATTCCAAGAAAACACCGTACTTTAACATTTCAGTAACCATGGGATATGACACACTTTCCTTAGCCCTCTGAAGTGCACAACTGCCTCCTAATTTAAGGAGTTTTGTATTTGCATCTGCACTTGGGCATGCAGTATGTGCATGTGGCAACACATTGTGGTGGTGAGAGAAAGTTCTCCCCCCCACACACAAAGAAACCATGGCTAACTCAGTCGGAGAAGGAAATGAATGTGCTATATTTACCAGCAGAATGAAATGCAGATTAATATATACACAATATACAGTATTTACAATACATTCAGAAATATACAGCAAAGAACGTAATACAGAACAAAGCTTGCCCTCCTCCAGCCAGGAGGGTTCCCCCCCGCCCTGTACCCCCTCTCGGCCCCTACCTCCCTTTTTTCCCAAAAAGGGTTAGAGAGAGAGAAAAGGGTAATTAAGGAGGAAATTCTGTTAGCTCAAAGTGTATTAGTGAATTAGTTTCTTATCTGTTAGCTTTCGTTAATTAAAGGTTAACTCCGTCCAGCAGCTGTTGCTTCGGAGAGAGACAGAAACAGGCTGACAGGAACAGAGTGAACAGACTGAGCTGAAATCCAAACAGAACTAAAACTTAAAATTGCATTCTACCAATCTACCAATGAAATTTGTTTAGACTTTATCTTTGTTATTCAAAACATTCAGCCAGAGTGTTCCAGCAACTGTCCCTTTCTTAAAGGCCCAGCCTAAAACGGTCACACACATTCTCCTGACTTCTTGGGGCAGTGGAACCCCTGAGGCAGTCAGAAGTGAACTTTCAAAAAGAATTGTTACCAGTGAGATTTTACAGGGAAAGCCATTCAGTCTACAAAGAGATGTCAGAGAAAGACAGGAAAAACACAGGTTAAGAATACATTTGTCAGCTCTTCTCCATGCCTGTGTTGTTGTCATGATGTCTCCTATGGAATGAGATGTCACCACCAAGGTGTGCAGTGCTCCAGTGCAGCCATCCATTACAGCACAGCAACAGCAGCAGCAGCAGCACATTCCATAAATCACAGACAGAAGGGTAAATCAAGATGTTAGCATATTGGGAAAGCAAAGCTCTGAGTGTACAGCACCTTGATATATTAAGTTAATGTATTAGAATGGGGTAGAGGCCTGAGAGAATAACAGCAGCAATATTAAGGAGAGCTGCATCAGCCAAGCTTAACTCGGGAACACTCATTTATATTGCTGTAAAGAAATTGATTGTTGGGCCTGTCTGTCACAGAGTAAGCAACATACAGCACACAGCATTGGAAATCAGAGGGAATTTACCAAAAAAAATGAGGACTTCAAATTGAGTCAATCCATTTGCTTTGATAAATATTCCTTTCAAATCTGTTTTTTGCTTTGCACATTTCCAAGCTGTTCCTTCTGTGTTACAGAGATGGATGCACACAGAATGCCTGCTCAATCCATTCTCATGTCAGTGGTCATTTCAGCACCCTGTGCTTTGATAAATAAAGGCCCCAGCATAAGCCAGGGTAACTCTGTGGGATGTTAGACTGTGGGTGCCTGACTTCTACAGATCCCCCATGGTTTGGGGGAAAACAGAAATAAAAAAGCACACTGCCAGCAAGGGAAGGTCACCTGCCCACCAACTCAGCAGCCTGAGCCAGCAATTCCTTCTTATTCTCTGGCAAGTCTGCCTGCCAAGGGCAGGAGGTTACAATGATCAATAGATATGCTATCTGGCCTTAAGCTGCATGATAAAAAGAAGTATGGTTGGGTATGAACCTGGCAGTGGGGTTCAAGAGCATCTCTGGGCACTTCTGAACACTTCAGTAAGACATATTTTTCCCTGCTAAGGAGCTCTGAAGTGTATTAAGCGCAATGCTGTCAGGAATAAACTATTCGGTTCTGATATTATCAGCCATCTTTTCTCATGTAACAGTTGTTTCATAAGGTGTTCAGAGACAGGTAGGAGATCACTGCAGACATGACATTATTTAGAGAGGTGGGAACCACTTGAGACCTCTTTTTGTTTTAAAGCATTTTACGCAGCGTGCTCTCTGACAAGGCCACAGAAAGCCACCAGTGTTTCAACGTTTACAGATTACCTGAGGAAGCTTACAGCAAGGTGACAACAAGCTTTTCTTTAAATGTGTCTGGCTTGCACAAATGCAGTATTTCCTCCCAGTTATGAACCAAACTCATTAGTGATGCCACACTATTAAGATATATTGTGGCATGGGATGGGGTAACACAGTACAACAGAGGCAAGGGAAATGACTTCTTTTCAGCTAAGGCAACTGAATTTAAGCTTTCCAATGAGATACCCAGAATTGCACATTTCATTTCCTCTGTGCCACATACAAACTGCCTATTCTCTGGGTTTAGGAGATAAACTTTTTCCCAGTTTACAAGCATATTTCCTATCTGCCTGAAGAATTAGACATTCAATTGTTAGTCCATGTTTGAAATCTTGGCCTGAAGTAGTATTTTCATTGTTTCGACTGAAGACTGGATAAGGCGATGCTTTCATTCTCCATTTCATCCTGCCCAGACACTTACCCCTCAAATAGAGCCGGGAAGACAGACTAAAGTAAAAGAATTCCTTAGTTGGCCAATTCTAGTCTAAGTAAAAAGAATTAAGCTTCCCCAGGCATGGCAAAAAACTAACCAATTTTTGCAATACCTTATCATATTCCTTTCCTCCATTAATTTGGAAACACTCAATGGTAACTTCATTGCTGTCAATTTCTTTAAAATAAAGCAATAATAATTCTATAATTTAAATAAAGCAGCAATAATTCTAGCAAATTAGAGATGTAATGGGCCACCTTGCAAAGGAAAACATGGAGAATGCTGTCGGAACAAGCACAGGGAGAACTAGCTCTAGCTAAAAGTGACAGGACTGTCACTTTTCTCATTAGCCTCAGGAAGGGAATTCTCCTCTATTATTTTCTTTAGTGTAAAACCTAGCAGCATTTTGATTAGACTATACTTCTGGTATGTTACAGTTGACAGGGTTATGTGACTTTGAAGGAGTATACCTGGGAAATTTAAGATTACAAATGTGCAAGAACTCTTGCATATTCTTCTTCTCCTTTAAGCAGTCATCACCTAGCAGGACTTGTTGTCTGTAACAGTCTGTTGTTATTTGCTGTGATGGAAAATACTTTGCTAGGAAAATCACTCAAATATCTCTCATAAACCCTTAATCAAGGGTACAAGCAGTTTTTTGACACTTCAATTTCGGTGGCAGTTTGTGATGGGTTTGTGCATAACTGAAAATAATCATCATAACATTGTCCAAAAAAGGACAAAAGTAGACAGGAATAATTTTGAGTTTCTAATAAATTTTCTCAAGTTCTTATGTATTTGTTATTTCTTGCAGAAAGCCAGACTACACTTCTCTCTAATATTAACTGTGGCACCCAACACTGAAAGATGAGCTTCCCACTCTGCTAAACCAGTTCTAAGGAAGGAGGAAATGTTTCCTAGGCTTGTGGATTTCCTCCAGTCTATATGAAAATATATTGACCATCTTCTCACATCTCAGCTGCACTTGACTTATAGCCTAAAAACAAGACTGTACTCTCCACAGAAAATTGAGTGACACTGTATGCACATAAATCTAGCTTCCAGAATTATGCTGATGTCACATCAGTCATTAAATATGCCGAAAGTTGCAGGAATAGAACAAGAACTTTCTTATCTCCAACCTGAACTTTTGAATCCCTAACAAAAGAATGATGGAATACAGGAAGCAGCAGTAGTAAATCTTCAAGTAGGTAATTTGAGTGAAGCAAACCGAGCAGTATCTTTTTACTGGATGCAGCCTGGCTGAAATAATATTACTGGCATTGAATGAGCTCAACAATGCCATAGGGCGAGCTGTGGGTTCTCAGCAACAGGCCCTCTCCCCGGCACATAAAGTACTTAGCTACAACTTTATCAGGAAGAATTTTGAGGAAGAATTCAGTCAAACAGAGAAGCCCCAAGAAGGGCTAATTGGAAGCATAAGAATATTTAAAAAGGAAAGTGAGATGTTCTCCTACCCTACCACCAAGGAAGATTCATCAGCTCTTTGATGTTCTGTTTGTCAGAGCCATGAAAATCTTCAGTAAGGCACGAGCTGACCAAGTGCCAAATTTGAAATAAATATCAGCACATGCATGAACTGCCACAGCTCAGAAGGGAGCATTTCTCAGATTTCTCATGTCAGAAATGCCCATCAGCTGCCCCCTGGCCATGCCCGGCTTGCCTCTGCTGCACACACATGGAGCCACTGCTCTGCACACATAGAGGACTCAGCTGGCAGGCACAGGCACACTTGTTTAGAAGACATACGGCCTTGTTCAGCTATCCAGAGACACTCTGCTGTCATCCACACGGCTTTGCCTCCAAATGAAGCTTCTTACTGCCTGTTCCTTAACTAGAAACCTATACACAGCAGAGGCTCCTATGTGTTCAGCTACACTCCTCACTGCTTTCATAGCCACCAAGCTGCCAGCACAGGTATTGACATGAAGCGTTGCACTGAGGGGTTCTGACAAGGAACAGAACAAATTCAGGGGTTCTATTTGGAAACTTTTTCAGCTGCTTCACAGAGATCACAGGTCTTTGGGGAGGCAGAAAAGGAAACTCACACTATTTAAATACCTCTTCCCTTCAGGATTACTCATCAGTCAGTTCTCTCTTAAATTCAATAGTCAGATGTTATCTATTGTGTTATCTATAGTGCTAAGTGTCTATATTTTATCTGATTTATGAAATGGCTTGAAATTTGATTGCTGAGTTTTGGTGGTTTTGAAAGAAATCAAATGTTCTTTTATGACTAAGTATGGCCTGAGTTAAACAGGCCAGGTCAGCATTTAAAAATTCTTTTGTATAACTGAGACACAGAGAAAACTCTACCTGCTGGGTATTTAGCCAGAACTAATTAAACTGACTGCATTTGTTGTGAACTCTACCAAGCTCATCAAGCAGGGTAAGCAATATAATCCTAGGAACAGACATTCAAATCTGCTCTTGCTCTGTGTGATTTCACAAATCCTGACACAGTGAATCCAGGTGCTATGAAACAGCACAAATGAAGAGAACAGAAATTGTTATCGTCATCATCACCCAGATTACTCCTGCTGAAAACTTTACCCATAGATTTGACTATGCACTAAACCCGTGGGGGTCTGTGTTTCTCAGGTGCATTTCCACAGACTGCTGTGAAATTGGAGTGTCTTAATTCCCATGGATTTGCTCAGAAAGATCAGTTGTATCACATTTAATCCAGAGAGTTACCTTTTCATCCATTATCATGGATGATGTTTTCAGCTAATTCTGGATGATGAAAGCCATGTTAGATTCAAAGCAATGCTTTTCTTAAGTGGGTATCTTGAATTTATTCTGCCTGGAAGCGCAAAGAACAGTGGACAAAATTGGTATAGAAGGCTCACAGGAATGAGATTCACTTTTAGTGATATCTATTAACATATTCTGACATTTCTGTTTCCCAGAGGTTTTTGTAACAGCTTTCAGATCCCTTGAATTATTTTCTTCTGTCATCATGAAGAGGATGTTTTGTGCTCCTTTAGTAAAAAAACTACAGGCACATCTGTACAATCAATCTCTGCCTTAAGTTTAGTGCATATTCAAAATCCAAAGTCATTAAAGGTCAGCTTCTGTGTTTCAGTCTGAAATAAATTCAGAGTATTCTATGTAGTGGGGACTAACCCTGGTGATACATCAAATTTGGAAAGTGAATAAGTAAACTTAAAATTATTATGAAGTTAAAAATGGACTTCTAAGAGCTTTTTCAAAGAAGAGTTTGACTGCAGTTTGCCTGTGTAACTGAGAAAGTGATGGTGTGTTTTACTTAGGCTGAGGTTTGCCTGGGCAGGAGTCTGGACATACGTTCACTTTCTGAAGGAGGCTGGTCTCATCCCTTTAAAAAAACTATTGCTCTGAGTTATCACAGAATCATAGAATTGTCAGGGTTGGAAGGGACCTCAAGGATCATCCAGTCCTAACCCCCCTGCCACGGGCAGGGATGCCTCACACTAGATCAGGTTGCTCACAGCCACATCCAGCCTGGCCTGAAAAACCTCCAGGGATGAGGCTTCCACCACCTCCCTGGGCAACCTGTGCCACTGTCTCACCACCCTCATGGGAAAGAACTTCTTCCTAACAACCAACCTGAATAATCCCTACTAGTAGTTGTATACTAGCCTTTGCTATCAAATCTTGTACTAATGGGGAATTTCTAAAGGCCCAAAATTAAATGGGAGTGAGAAATGTATCTGGTTAAAACAGTTTGAATAAAGAATATTATTAAAGCAAAAGACAGCAAAGACAAATTTTGGCAGGGCAAATAAATCTTCCTGGAACTATTTGCTTAACTGATGTCACAAAGTTATTAACAGATGACTAGTAAATGGGTTTAGGACAGTTTTATACTAACAGACTAAGAAAAAGATGAAAAATTACATAGTAGCAAGAACTTCCATATTCCACTTAGCTTCACACAGAGACAAGGCAGATGAAAGGTTGATGAAAGGAATTTTCCCCCCATCAAAATGCAACCTGTTCTATCATTTTCATCTCCATTTGTTGTGTTTCATGTTCACAGAGAGAAAACCAAGTGCCAGGAGATTGCCTGTGGTACTGCAGCCACATTTAACAGTTTTTAAAGACTTTTCTGGGAAAAGCAATTAAGCAAATATTTCCTTCTGCTTTGCTTTTGCTGCTTTACCTAGAGCACAAAATTTGTTTCTGTCTCTCGGAATCATCTCCTTGTAGGCCTTTGCATTACTGCTCTCCTCTCTGCTGACCGCCCATGCCCACAGCTGGTGGCATTTTATGGTGTTCAGTTACTGCAGGGATTGGTTCCCTGCTCACCTGTGTACTACCATTTTTATATTATCTAGTTCATCAATCACTCCTGAAAGTATTTCTCCTTCCTCCCTCTTTCTTCAAAGCCTTTCAAATTTAACCTCTGTAAAGATTCCAAAACTTCCTCAGCACCTTGGGTATGTGCTGTCAGTCAATTTTTAATGTGCCTGAATGTGCCTGAGCTCTTGCTTGTGTCTAACCTACATTGCAAGGTCCTTAGGGTAAACTCTGTGTCCTCTCACTTGTCTGTACAATGCTAAGAACACATTCACCACTCAGTACATAATAAAATACCTTCTGTTTTATCACCACAGTTCCGAGCTTCAGCTTCAGGGGAGGATGGAAAAAGACAATTTGCTGTTTGGGAAATGGCTGAATTTACAGCCTGAGGGTGGAAGAAATTCTCTTCTCCCAGGACAAGTGTTTCTCTTTCCTCCTTGCATCTCAATTATACACAGTATTTTTCCGTGCAATGTATCTGGATTTATGCTCCAGTCTGATGCAGATGTTGATGCAACTACCTTTCATATTCTTTCCAGCTTCTTTCTACTCACATTAAAAAATAATTTGAGCCATCAGATTCATAGCTGTACTGAAGCCTTAGAATTAACCCTGAAACTGGAGGAATTAACTTTCTGTTTTATTATAACCTTACACTTGAACTCCATTTACTCAGCTACATTATTTTCCCATCTCTGTTCCTTGAGAAGCCAGAAAACCTCCCATCAAAATTAAGTACAATTTTATGCTAATGAAAAGATTTGTCCTCTACACAACTTCAAATCAAAACGACCCAGCCTGTTGCTGGGCTGTTCGCTTCTTCATATTAACCTTGCAACAGAGCTGCAAGATTTTGTCCGATGATAGCACTGTAAAAATAGTAGATGGTGGACTAAAAGTTCCTATAGACAGTGTACCAAAATTATCCTCTCCACAGTTATCAGCTGTCAGGGGCTAGCTGCAGAGCTTTAGTCACAGGTATTAGGTATTTTCTTTCCAAAGGTATCATTCTGCATCAACACTGCAAGGTTTGAAAGTGTCTTTCTGCTTGGGAGGCATTTCTGTGGGAAATAGGCAGATGGAGGCTGACACAGGTGTCTGCTACCTTCATCCTCTTGCTGTCTCTATAAGGATCCCAGCTCCTGACTCCCAGTTGTTGGGACAGGAATAGGAGACAGCTACCAGCACTTGAACTTAACGTATCTCCAGACAAATTCACTGCTATTTGAGTAATTTTCCCTCAGCATCTTTGGACACAACAAAGTTTCAGAGATGACTCATAACACAGGGGCAGAATAGCATTATGTGAAATGATGTTTTATGACAAATCTATGATTAATCTGGGACCTATTTCACCTATTGTTATTAATATTTCACCACCTCTATTTAGCAATGAGTGCAGAAAATGAATGAAACCTTCTGCCTAAAATAAAGTCAAGCTGATTTGAGAAAAAAGAAAACAACTACACAATTGTCATAGAAACGAAAAATAAGAAACCTGAGTATCAATTCTGACAAAAGAACTGCCAAAGGCATGCTGCAAACTCTCAAATGCAGGTGACAAATATGCTGCACGTTTTCAGCTTTGGCAGTATGAAAATCCCACAGAAATAGATTGATTATTTCAATACGAAACAGTAACTTCAGGCTTCCTTCTTATCTACCCTTCTGCAGCAGCTACCACAGCATCCAATGAAAAGCTGATTTTCTAAGTCCACCAATTTTAATGTCTTCTATGATTATTGTCTATTAGACCTTTCTGTCAGTGCTCAAAGCTGGCTTTAACACTCTTGTTAAAGTCTTGAATGAAATCATTGTGCTGTTCAAAGCCTTTTAGATCTATCTACTGCCTTTAGCTTCAACACTGAGCTCCAGTTTTTCTAGTAAACAACCACATCACAGTTCTTTATATTTCTTGGCATTTTTTGCTCCAAAGAGTTTGCACATTGGGTTAATGGAGTCACTGAAAGGGAAGGCTGGAAGGCACTGCTGGGGGTTATGGCAAACCACCTATCCTGCCCATTTTAAGCCAGCAGCAGCTTTTTACCCAAGAACATCTGCCCAGTTAAAATGCAGGTAACAATCAGGGAGAAAACACATCTGACACTTTCAATATTGCTGCTATTGTTATCTACAAACAGCTGTAAGACTACGATGATCTCCCTTCAATTTAGCTCTGAGAGAATGGGTCAGCTGTGAACACTGAGCAAACAACAAAATGGCACAGATCTCCATACCCAGCCACAGGAGAATGCCAGGAGACAAGGTGGCTCCTGTTTATTCCCCATTAAAGCTTCTACTGCAGCAGTGATATTAAAGAGGGTTTAGTCTGTGAAGCTAGTTTCTGCAGCACACCATCTTAGGCAGATCCACTGTGACAATATGGCTTTTAAGCATTATGGATTATCTCCCTCTAGGTGCTTGCAGAGCTGAAGGCAGCCTGAGTATTCCTGGAGCTGAGGGGATGTGGTCTCCCACACTGAATGGATTTAGGGACTGTTACCTACCCATTGCTAGGAAATACTCCAAGACCCTGATCAGGCATTAGCCACAGCCATCGTGCAGCAGTATCATGTCAAATGCACTTCCTTACCCCTCTCAGCATTCCCCACTGGTTACCAGAACACACTTCTGTTAAACATGATTACACAACTTACTTTCATTCACTGTGTCAAGGCTGTGCAGCAGCCAAGCAAGCTGTTGGCACAGAGCTAGAAGTCCTCCTACTGCATTATCCTTTTCTTTCTGATCTGTATTTCAGAATGACACTCAGCAGCAATGAGTGAGAATAGAATAGAATAGAATAGAATAGAATAGAATAGAATAGAATAGAATAGAATAGAATAGAATAGAATAAACAAGGTTGGAAGAGACCTTTGTGATTATTGAGTCCAACCCATCACTCAACACCATCTAATCAACTAAAGCATGGCACCAAATGCCCCATCCAGTCTCTTCCTAAACACCTCCAGTGATGGTGACTCCACCGCCTCCCTGGGCAGAACATTCCAATGTCCAGTCTCTCTTTATGTGAAGAACTTCTTCCTAACATCCAGCCTAAACCTCCCCTGGTGCAGCTTGAGACTGTACATGCATTCAGCTGCCAAACTCAGGGTCCATTTACAGAAGTCATGAGAAGCAGTCATAGAACGTTAGAGGCTGGAATGGACCTCCAGAGATCATCAAGTCCCTTCTGAAGAACAATACATGCATCTGACCTGTGCTCTTACAAGCTATGCACTAAAACATCCTAAGGAAGCAAAGTTACAATAAACAGGGGATATATACACTCCATAATGAAGAAGAAGCTGGTTAAAGAGGAGAGGTTAAAAGCTATCAGATCTAGAAAATGTTGGTAATCTAGGAAAAGATCAACATGGACTGCTTTGACCTAGACTGATAGACAGTGTAAAAAGGGTAGGAAATGAAACCTCAAAACTCTGAAGAATTGGTGGGAACAATGCCAGAACACTGCAGATCAACTGTCACAACAGCACTTCACAGAGAGATGAAGTGTAAAACAAACCAGAAGTTCTCCTACAGAGGGTAAAACACAGACACCAGACAATTCCCACCATTGCTCCTGTGGAACAGAAAGGGGGTCAAGACCCACTTCTAAGCACATCAAGCTCATGTTTTGTCTAATAAATGCAAGCTTGGCATGTATAGAAGTGCTCTAAGTAACTCCTGACTTATGCCCAAAGATCACAGTGTGCCAGAACACCTCATGGTGCCATGTGTATACCTTGCAACATCTACATGCAAGGCAGAAAAAGGCTGGGGGCAGGCTGGCCAGGACAGAAGGCAATTGACCTGATTTCCATATGAGTTCAGATGGTCAGATGAAAGCAGAGCCAAGAGATCAAAAGCTGGCCCCTTGATATTTCTGTTTGTGTCATGTCAGAATCAACCAAAGCAAAGGCAAATATTTCCCTTTACACTCAGCAACACCACTGTGTAAATTGTGGGTGGGGTAGAGGTGAGCTTCTCAAGCTGTTGTAAAGGATTGACTTGATCAGGAAATTCTCTCAGGCTTTTAACAACTTGTCCTTCTTTAGAAATAGGAAGGACAAGTACCCTGGTTGAGCATTTTCTGTTTCTTTTAATTGCTTGCTCTGGGCATTATTTCTTGAACTTCTTTACTATTTGTTGGCTGGGATTTCAAGGAGAACGATGATCTCCAGCATAGCCTTAAGGTATAAATGAAACCTATTAGAACCAAAGAAATAGGTCACTGCAAGTTTCTGCAGTATGATCCAAATTCCCTGGTGTAAATGGGCATCTGTTCTGCTTGCAGGTTGGATTAAAGGACCTTTGCAGAAGAGGACCTTTATTTTTCACTGTTTTGTACCTCCATCAAATGAAAATGTGTCCAGTTACATTTTCAACTTGATTTCATGGCTTTAGGTGTAAGATGAGTGAGTAAATTACTCTATCTGGCTTAAACAATAATGACTACAGACATCTGCATTTTTAGAGAGACAAGTTATGGTGCTGACCAAAAGTAATTCAGCAGTCAAACAGAGATTTTGTGGATCAGTTTGAAGAGCTACCTAATTTGCACTGGAGTTGTATTTCAGCTGATGAAATGATGATTTGGCTCTAGGCTCTCACTCCTAATGCCACATTGGCAAACCAGTTTCCTGCCTGCCCTACATCACCAAAGCTCCATCAAAATCCATGTAAGAAGTGAATACATTTTAACTTAGTATCCACCCAGGCCAACATTTGTGTAAGACCTGATCTGAGTGAAGCGCATCCTTATTAATGATGCAGGGATATGAGATGGATTTACATTGTCAATTAATGCAATCCTGATACAGTGCCATATTTCAAATGCATCAACTCTTCCCTTCCTTAGAGGAGTCTGTTTCTCACACACAGCTGATACAAATTCTCTTCCTTAATGGAGAGTAATCCACCAGCACAGTGACATGGCAATGAGCGGGTTAAAAGTAAATGTATTTAGATCCACAGGCTGCCCTTAGTTTGTGGGCAATTTCCCATCAGCTGCCCTGGGAGCCTCACAAAAAATATCTGCTATTCCCACCATGATCATTTGAAAGTATAACAAGTGAAAACAAATTATTGGTATTGGAATGGCACAAAATGGCACAAAACCATACAGACATGCAAAAGCAAGTTCAAAAAGGTCAAGAGAGAAAATGACATTAAGCAAGCTGCAAGCCAGTAGGATGCTTCAGTGACAACAGAAGAATACTCTCCTTAAATAGCCAGAACCAAACACTTGCAATATTATCGTATTTAAAACTGAAAAGTTACTACAAAAAAAGGCTCAGAAAGTTGGAATGTGCCATGCTTTTGGCATCAGTCTTCACTAAGAAGATCCTAATGAAGAAGTGGCTAACAGTAACACATGAAAACAGTGCCATAGATTGTAGTAAAAACTCCCCTATTTTAAGCATCTGGGAAATAAGAAGGATATAAGGTGTGACAACATGGATATGTCAAGAACAAATCAAATTCAATGAGCCTAATTATCTCCTGGGTTGTAGGAATAGGCACTGGCAATCAAAATGGTTCTGACATTGATATACAGGGTTCAACACAAAAGAAAAACAAAACAGTAAGACCATGTGAAATTAATACTCTTGGAGCTGAACTGCAAGAACACAGACTGAAGCATGTTTTGGGCAGTAGCACCCCAAAAGAGGATCTGGGGTTTAAGCAGAGTGCTGAGTGTGGTAACAATGTCAAGAAATGACAACAGCAGCCTGTGAGGAGAGCCCAGAAGATCTGTGAAATAATACCTCCCTCTGTTCAGAACTGGAAGAGCCTTGGCTGCAGCGTTCTGACAAGTTTTGATCTGTCACTGAAGAAAAAAGTACGAATCTTTCAATGAAGTTTAGAAAAGAGCAAAAGGAGTAATCAGGAAACATATCTCAAAAGAGAGCTGAACTGGCTGCAGCCTGCCTGGCGTTGTGAGCAAAGGCAGAACAATCAATGGTCTCACAGCAAGCAGCAGAAATCAGAGGAAATGAAATACATTTTCTCCTTTCTAAGACAGACAAAGAAGGGTAACGCAGCAAGATCAAAGTTGGATTTCAGGGCAGACTACACAGAGAAAGAAAAAGACAGCAAAGCATACCAAAAATTGTCTGGAAGACTCCCTTTTTACAGGTTCCTAGCAACAGGCCAGATGAACATCTGCCAGAAAGAACATAAGTGCACCTAGGGAAGGGACTAACAGTCTTCTTGCATTTCATTTGCCTTTGCCTTTGCTTTGCTGAATCTGAACCTCAGCTTCCTTCATTACCTGCTCTGGTAAGGAAAGAATTCTGAAAATTCCTGAGGTTCCATCTCTAGGTGAAGAGTCCAGCTGTTGGCAGAGCACATCCTTCTCTGGGAACATGGCTTAACAGCAAGCTGCTTTGTTCCTGTCTGCAATAATTAGACAATTATAATAATTAGACAATAATAATTAGACAATTTACTAAGGACTAAGCCAAAGAACTAAATAAAATAAATAAAAGAATTAACCTTTCTTCATGAAGTTCAGCTAAGTCTTCATCCAGTGCCTGCTGTTTGTCTTTTCCAGGTTTTTCCATTTGCTCCAGCGTCTACCAATCCTACCAACACTAATCTGACTTGCATGTCAAGTGTATCAAGTATCTACACTCCAGTTTGTGTTTAAAACTTCTTTGTAATGTGTGCATCACTAACTGTAACACTGAAAGACACGGGAGTTCCTGAGGATGGAATGGAAAACCACCTGCCCAGTGTGATACTCTTTTTCCTGTGTTTAGAAGGCGGATCAGACATTTCTACTAACACCACTGGAAATGACACTGGAAAATGAATGCACAGAATATCAGCTGTTCCTAACTGTAGTGAATGGTGCTCATGGCCAGGATTGTGCCCCAAGTATTTCCAGAACATACTTCTGTGTGTGTGTCTCAAGCCCCCTTTGTTCCCCCTCCCTTCTGGAGGCAGGAGGGGGGGACCCTGGCGCCACTGAGTCCAGGTAAACAACCTGGCTGGCCATGGTCCCATCCCTGTGGTACACAAGGGCCAGGCTATACGTTTGTTTCCCTATCTATGGCGTATGCTTATGCCATATTTGGGAAATATCAGTTCATTGGTTAATCTTTGTGTTAGCAACAGATGCTCAACAGAATAGAATAAACCAGGTTGGAAGACACCTTCGAGATCATCGCATCCAACCTATCAACTAATCCAACCCACCTAATCAACTAAACCATGGCACTGAGCACCCCATCAAGTCTCCTCCTGAACACCTCCAATGATGGTGACTCCACCACCTCCCCGGGCAGACCATTCCAATGGGAAATCACTCTCTCTGTGTAGAATTTCTTCCTAACATCCAGCCTAAACCTCCCCTGGTGCAGCCTGAGACTGTGTCCTCTTGTTCTGGTACTGGCTGCCTGGGAGAAGAGACCAACCTCTACCTGGCTACAACCTCCCTTCAGGTAGTTGGAGAGAGCAATAAGGTCACCCCTGAGTCTCCTCCAGACTAAGCAACCCCAGCTCCCTCAGCCTCTCCTCATAGGGCTTGTGTTCCAAACCCCTCACCACAACAACCACATGCAGAGCTACAGGCTGGGGTCGGAGTGGCTGGAGAGCTCCCAAACAGGGAGGGACCTGAGGGTGCTGATTGACAGCCGCCTGAACATGAGCCAGCAGTGTGCCCAGGTGGCCAAGAAGGCCAACGGCATCCTGGCCTGCATTAGGAATAGTGTGGCCAGCAGGAGCAGGGAGGTCATTCTGCCCCTGTACTCTGCTTTGGTTAGGCCACACCGTGAGACCTGTGTCCAGTTCTGGGCCCCCCAGTTTAGGAAGGACATCGAGACACTTGAATGTGTCCAGAGAAGGGCAACGAGGCTGGGGAAGGGTCTGGAGCACAGCCCTGTGAGGAGAGGCTGAGGGAGCTGGGGTTGCTTAGCCTGGAGAAGAGGAGGCTCAGGGGAGACCTCATTGCTCTCTACAACTACCTGAAGGGAGGTTGTAGCCAGGAAGGGGTTGGCCTCTTCTCTCTAGCAACCAGCACCAGAACAAGGGGACACAGTCTCAAGCTGCACCAGGGGAAGTTCAGGCTGGAGGTGAGGAGAAAGTTCTTCACCGAGAGAGTGATTCGCCATTGGAATGGGCTCCCCAGGGAGGTGGTGGAGTCACCGTCCCTGGAGGTGTTCAAGAGAGGATTGGACGTGGCACTTGGTGCCATGGTCTAGTCATGGGGGCTGTGGTGACAGGTTGGACTCGATGATCTTTGAGGTCTCTTCCAACCTTGGCAATACTGTGATACTGTTATACCAACTTCGTTGCACTGGGGCAAATGGTAAATAGGGGTTGTTTGGTAAACAAGTGCCCCCACACTCGTGTCCGAGCCTATGCCTGTATGTGTGTCAGTGCTGCCATGGTCCACCTTGCCTGGGACTCAAACCAGTGCTCCAGGAAGCCTCGCGGTACTTTGCCACCGTCACCCAGCTGCATGCAGTGCTGTGGACAGTACCCCATGGGATCAGCTGCGTGACCCATCGCCACAGGAGAAAACGTGGTAGCCTGAGTGAGCCAGCGTTGCTGAACTGCCACAGCCCCCCCGAGCGGGGAACCTTTGTATCCTGTGAGAAGCAGCAGCCATGCGGCACAGCCACTTCCTGTTTCCTTCTTACAGCACATCCGTGCCACGTTCTGCGGACTATAAACATATTACCAAGGGAAGATTTCATGAAGTTCTCAGCTCATGAGTAAGCTAAGCCTTTCTTTATAGAATTTCAGTTGGGGTAGTGCTCAAATTGTTCCGGGTGGAGGGCTGCCGGCCACTGACAGTCCCCTCCCCCGCTGCTTCCTGAATCAGTTTCTATTCTAAGTTCTATGAATCATTTGATTTGCTTGAAATGCCAATGCATAAACATTCTGTAAAGGTAGTTCCACCAACCGAGTATCGATACCTGTGAATGGTGACTGTAAATATCCCGTTGCAGAGTTTGTATATATAAATAAACCACTGCCATATATATTCACTGATATCTTTGCCGCTCATTTCCGAGGGCTTATTCACAACACTAACGTGATGTTTGCCTTCACAGACATCCAAACCTGCACTGAAATCAACAGATACTCCTTTCTAAACCTCACTAACATGAGAGAATTAGAATGAATCACAGAAGAGGATTTTTCACAGCACTCCTGAAACACTTTTGGGATTAGCAGCTCTACCAATTCAACATTGCTCAGCCAGGCTTGTGCAGGATAAGAACAATCATATCTGCATGATATATGATCACACCAGGAAGCAGCTGTGAAGCATCTGTCACTGCCCAGCACCAGAACAGGACCCGGAAATCACTGAACTATCTCTGGAAAAACATCTCTCATGTGCCCAAGCTCTCAAGCACTTGACCTTCAGCAAACACATACACACATAACAGTAAAGTCATGAATAAATGTTTGCAGAAGTGGCACAGAAGAAAACTGACAGTTTTGATGTCAGATTTCCGCTCCTTGCTAACACAGAAACATGTTTATAACCAGAAACTACAGCTCCAGTATAAAGTGCCATTGTAAAATCCTGTTTTCCAGAGGACTTCAAAAGAGGTTTTGTTTACCTGCATCCATCCAAAGAAGTGACATCTGTGTTAGTGTAACACACTGCAGAACGATATGGTACTGTTCAATGCTACAGAGTGATCTCACACCCTGAATCTCAAACTGCTACTGCTATTACTGGAAGGAAAAGTTTTATTTCCCATTTCAGTTCCAGGTCTAGATTCGTTTGATCTTCTCCTGTGGTCACATCAGCTTCTGATGTGTTGTAGAAGTTATCTCACACTTTTGTGATATCCTGTCAAAAACCATAGCAATACCATAAGCTGGGCCATCCCTCATGTTCCTGGTACCAATAGAGCTTATTCATGAGGTAGCCTCTGTTAGTGGGATTTGTACTGCCTACTTGATGGGCTGTGAGCAGTACAAGTGAGAAGAGAACATTTTCACAGTAAAAAAAAAAAAAAGTTATTCCAAAAAAGCCAAATGTGTTCCCCTGAACAGAGATTTACATTACCATGATTTCCTTTCAAGCTTTTGTAATTCCTATTTCATCAAGTAATTCTCTACATCAGCTGAGATTTCACACAGCACCAGAGAGCCGTTTTGTTGTTTTCCCCCTTTCAATTTTATCAAAGTTTGAGTAACCCACCTCAGAACCTTTGCAGTAACATAAAGAGGAGGGAAAACAACCAGAGCAGAAAGGATGACATTTTCATAAGCAGTCCCAGTTAAGTTCACTTATCTCACACAGATGAGTTGTTCCCAAGTGCTTTGGAAAATCAGGCCTTCCCTGAACTTCAATAATGCATTTACTTACAGGTTCGTCACTTAGAGCAGAAACATTTAAGCTCTACCCATACTCTCCACATATCCTGATTACTCCTTGGTGACAGAGGCAGATGCTAAATTTTGCTGGAGGTTACACAGATCTCCTGCACTCTTCCAAATCAAAGGGAAGCATAAATGCTCTCCACTCAGTCCATAGCTTAGCTGAATGTGTTTGCTAAGGTTGAGAATTTTGCCCAAGTGAGTAACTCTTAAGAGCCAACCTACCTTGGCTGCAATTTGTTGCTGCTTTCAGAGGGATATTCACAGCACTGGCTCTCTAGATTGATGCAAGAGAAACAGGCTAGGGAGACCAATACTTGTTTAATTTTGGCATGCACAAACTGTGAGTCTATGGCACATATAAACTACACTTAGGTAAGAGAAACTGCTCCTCTGGGCTTGTAAAATTCCTCCAAAAGCCAAAGACAGTCTTGCTTCTTTTGCCATTAATGAATTTAGCAACTATTTAAATCTTGTGGTGAAGTAAATGCAGTTTCTTACCTTGCTGTCTCACAGTCACTCATGTGCATAGAGCATTCCTGACTTCTGAAGCAGAACAAGAGATAGTCAGACAGCATCACACAGCGAAACTTAAATTTGGCTTCCCATCTTTCATTTGCCTCTGGCCATGGAGTGCTGAAACTGCAGCTTGAATCAGTATCAGGAAACCTTTGTTCAATTTTCATAGGTAGCTCTTATACATGTTCTCAAATAATTCACAGATTTATTTAAGTTTCACACCATCTCATTATTTTCTAAGCACTTTTCCCACAGGAACTGAAGATGAAAGTAATAGATGAGATACTCCTGAAATTGATTTCCACTTTCAAAAAAAAGTTCCAATGAATAAGTTCCAAATGAAAATACAATGTTGCTGCTAAATCCTTGGCTTTGCCTGACATATATGCTTCTAGAGAAATTAATCAATGGGACACGTATCAAAACCTTGTAATTTTGTTATAGATCTGTTCTCCAGTTCCATTACATTGTTCTTACTGCAGGTTATCACTCATCTGTTTACCAGTCAGACGCAATAAAATAAAATAAAAGTGATCTTGAAACTAGAAGAACCATGAAGCTACCTGTGTGGGGATGATCCTTCTTTTTCAGCGTATTTTTCTTGCTTTACCCTCATTTTTTTCCCATTGGTGATCATAAGGATTTTCAAATTTGATTCATGGATTTCCACATGGGAAAGCGTCTGGGCTGGTGTAAAGCCTCATTAAAGTCAGCAGATGTCCCTGGGCATAGTAGATTCTGTCCACATCCAACTCCTTCATGGATTAGTTTCCTAAGGCAAAGAGCAGTGTTTCAAACTTTGTGTGCCTAAAGCAAGTGATTTATATAGAAGTGGCACACTGTCCAGCAGCACTGACAGCCAGGCACGGCCAGGACAGCTGAGGTGAACAGCAAACGGCTTTGAACAGAGTGTGCACTGCGGACCTGCACAGTCACCAGTGGAAACAAAATGATGCCTGAACTACAGAAGGGAGATTGACAGGCTGAAGAGGGATCACAGAACAGCCTCAATCTTAATTGAGGTACAAATGCAAGATGAGACAATTAAGGAGGCAAGTCCATTTCTCTCATCAAAAGAGAAGCCTGAGATGTTATTTAATTAAAGTACTGGAACACCTCCAAGAAAATACAATAGCAACCTTTTTAATAACTTTAATAGAAAAAAAATTGCTTCTTGGAAAGTCTGGATACTAAATCCATGCAACTTTATACTACAACAAAAGGCACATGCATGTAATCAGGAGAGAGGTTAGTGAGTCAACTTTCAAACTCAATTGCTGCAGTCCAGAACAGTTCTCAATTTCTTTACTACTATTGTAGCCAAAGAGAAATGGGGCAGATTAACCCAAGTGTCAGTGAAGGACACTCTCTAGTATAAGGTTCTCTCATCAGATCAGATGGACATTTCTGCCTTCCAGAGTGGAAAACCCCGTAAAAGCTCTCAGTAGACATCATGGATGTTCTCCCCACTTGTGAAAATTTGTTCTTCAGGTAGAATGAGTGCTAGAGTACAAACCTACTACACATTTCACAGGAAAAAAGGGAATGGTATTTGACACACTGAAAGAGAAACAAATTTCAGTCATACCTGAAGCATATAATTTGCATTTAGGTACCCAAGTAGAGCTCTTTGTGTTAATGACTTATTCTTTCATTTCAAATATACTTGTTAGTAAAAACATCCTGATGAAGTTTTGGTATGTGAACTGAACACCTTGGAAAGTTCTGGAGTAACAACAGTGGAGTGTAAGTTTGGCATCTCCTCCTCCATTGTAAGTTGGTCACATCCAACTTCCCTGTAACTGAACAAGCCTCAGAGCTCAAGAGGCACCATCCCAATCAGAGCAGGCCTGCTCCAGCACAGGAAGCAAGGGCTGTGAGTGAGGGAATACTTCTGTCAGACCAGCTGGAGTGAATCCAGCCTCCTGTGGAGAACACCAGCAAGGGAGTCAGTCACTGCCTGCTGTGAAGATGTGCTCTGTGGAGCAGACAACCAACAGATCACTACTGTGTACCTCTCAGATCTCCTGCTCCTATTGCTAAACTTCAGGGTGATTACATTAATGGTCCTAGAGCCCAAGCGCCTTCTGTGATGCATGATGGGGCAAGGTTAAATCCCCTGTGGACTGCAGGAAATCAAATGCCCAAAATAATTCTCAGGATAGAATCAAGGCAGATTTTCAGCTTTTATTTGCTTAGAAACTATGCAGCAGTTTAGATATGGATATCCTGACAGATTAGTTTCATAGTTTCATAGTTTCAGTTAGGGTTGGAAGGGACCACAAGGATCATCTAGTTCCCACCCCCCTGCCATGGGCAGGGAAACTCTACCCTAGATCAGGCTGGACAGAGCCTCATCCAGCCTGGGCTTAAACACCTCCAGGGACGGGGCCTCAACCACCTCCCTGGACAACCCATTCCAGGGCTTCACCACTCTCATGGGGAAGAACTTCCTCCTCATGTCCAGCCTGAATCTCCCCACCTCCAGCTTCATCCCATTCCCCCCTAGTCCTATCACTCCCTGATAGCCTGAAAAGTCCCTCCCCAGCCTTCTTGTAGGCCCCCCTTCAGATACTGGAAGGCCACAATGAGGTCACCTCAGAGCCTTCTCTTCTCCAGACTGAACAGCCCCAACTCCTTCAGGCTGTCCTCATAGGAGAGCTGCTCCAGCCCTCTGCTCATCCTCGTGGCCCTGCTCTGGACACGCTCCAGCACCTCCAGATCCTTCTTGTAATAGGGGCTACAGAACTGGAGGCAGTACTCCAGGTGGGGTCTCACCAGAGCTGAGTAGAGGGGGAGAATCACCTCCCTTGCCCTGCTGGCCACACTTCTCCTGATGCAGCCCAGGATCTGATTGGCTTTCCGGGCTGCAAGTGCACACTGAGAGCTCCTGGGGAGCTTCTCCTCCACCAGCACCCCCAAGTCTCTCTCCTCAGGGCTGCTCCCCAGCCAGTCACTGCCCAGCCTGGATTTGTGCCTGGGATTGCCTCGACCCAGATGCAGGACCCTGCACTTGGTCTTGTTGAAACTCATGAGGTTGGCTTGTGCCCACCTCTCCAGCCTGTCCAGGTCCCTCTGGATGGATCCCTTCCCTCCAGCCTGTCTGCTGCACCACCCAGCTTGGTGTCATCAGCAAACTTGCTGAGGGTGCACTCAATGCCACTGTCCATGGCACCCACAAAGATGTTGAACAAGACTGGTCCCAGGACTGATCCCTGAGGGACTCTGCTTGTCACTGGCCTCCACTCATTGATGCCAGACAGACAGTGGATTCTATACTGTTGGTGAGATGGGTGCTAATATGAGGGGGAAGAACACCAGGCTTCTTTTGGTTTGTCACATTCAGTAGTCAGCTATTGCAGCTCATATGAAAGGAAACATTTCCTGATCAATGTGTCAATATTGAAAGCAGCTTAGAATCATAGAATCAGTAACGTTGAAAGAGATCTCAAGGATCATCAAGTCCAACCTCATGACTACTCTATCATGGCACCAAGTGCCATGTCCAATCCCCTCTTGAACACCTCCAGGGATGGTGAATCCACCACCTCCCTGGGCAGTACATACCAAAGGCTGACTACTCTTTCTGTGAAGAACTTTCTCCTCACCTTGAGCCTAAACTTCCCCTGGCACAGCTTGAGACTTGTTTGCTTTTATTTGCTACTGCATGGAACATTTCCTTCTGTTTATTTTAAAAGCCCTCTTTTTATTAAAGGCATTAATTTGATGTCATGAGTCACACAGAAATGGGAAAGTCCTAGTCCTAGTCCTAGTCCTTGCTGAAGTCATTGTGTCTAAGCACGGAAAAGCAGCTTACCAAAACTTTTGCTAGGGCATGCACTGAGAGCTAATCCTGCCTGATGAATGTGCACAGCACTTGGGAACTAGAAAACAACATCTTAGCTGAAAGGAAAAAACAGGCTGTGAGGCCATTGTAGGGGGAATATGCTAACTGTCCCCTGTTATCCTGCTCCTAGGCACCACTGAGAAAGAAACCTCCCTATCAGCCCGAGAATGAAAGCACTTATTTTGGTGCCTTATCAAAGGCCTTTCTCCCAGATGCACTGCACTCTACTGTGCACAAACCATCAGAGAGGGAGGGCCAAAGAGCTTCCTGTTGTTCAGCAGAAGTAGGTTGTTTCTTGTGTTGGTGCTATTCCAGCTGTGAGGAAGTATTGCCTCTAGACATGGGCACTATACACACCTGACAACCACAGACAGACAGCAGCCAGAGACTCATCTGCTTCATTCCACACAAGCTTTGCAAAGGTGGCAGGTGCTGCCAAAGGGGTACATAAAATACGTGGACCAATGTCTTGGTGCATCTGCTGACTTAGGAGAAAACATTTCAGGTGACATACAATATCCAAGAACAGTAATTTTAATCCTGAAGTTTACAGGCAGAGACATAGCTACCTTTACCTATCTTAACCCTGGCAAAAGAAAGGATTTGAATTCATCTCCATTAGCTTCCTCCATGAATTTAAAATCTTCTTTACTCATTCTCCTTTACCCCAGAGAATCTGAAAGGGGCTCATGACTTCCTGAATACTTAGCTGACTGTTCCTGCAGTACTGAGAAACCTGCAGGTTAGTAGAATGAAGTATGCTTTAATAAGCACTAAAAGGCACTGGTTTGGAAATGTAGAGCTAAAGATTTCCACTGTGAGGAAGACCAGTGGTGTAGCTTACTCTGAGGACTGTGTTCCAATGAGAATGATGAGATAAAGGTGTGGGTGTCAAGTGGAGGGGTCCAGGCTCTTTTCAGTGGTGTACAATAATAATGCAAGGAACAATGGATACAAACTAGAACATAGAAAATTTCACCTCAACATGAGGAGAAACTTCTTTAGAGTGAGGATGACAGAGCCCTGGAGCAGGCTGCCCAGAGAAGCTGTGAAGTCTCCTTCTCTGGAGACTTTCAAAACCCACCTGGATGTGTTCCTGCACAGACTACCCTAAGTGATCCTGCTTTGGCAGGGGGATCTCTGGAGGTCCCTCTAATATACTGTGATACTGTGATAACACATTTTCCTGGAGGCCAGGATATTTTTTAATCCACTGATGCTGCTTTAGTACATTCAGGAAATCACATCAGCCTTCTGTTATTGCTTCACTTCTCCCATGGGACACACAGACCCTGACAGGTTGCCTCCTGCACCCCAAGTAAAAGTCATCCCTGTGAATGCTGCCCTCACACTTCTCTGAATTTTCTCCAGAATGAGAAAGTAACACTCACTCTTGCTGTCATCTCAAGTCATGTCAGGTTAGGAGAAAAAAGAACAATACAGAATGCAATTCAGATTTTTTCCCCCCAGACATTTCCATTCTTCTCAAAGAAGTGTTAGTCAATCACAAAAAAAGTTCAGTGTTTTAAAAAACAGCCTCTGTTAAAGCAGGCTTTTCTCTATAGGAAAGTAATTCTGAATGCCTCTTCAAACTCCAATTTTAATTCAAATCTACACTACAGTATTTGACTTATAATTACTTCAGATTAATTAACAACATTGTCACAACATTGCTGTTCTGCCCTGAAGAGAAGAGCACAGAGGGACTTGTAAAAGCTCCCTGGGGGCAGTGACACAGGCAGGTGGATAAAACCCAGGCAGCACAATGACAATGAGCTTCAGCATCATCCTAAACTGCATCATGCAGCCAGCTTCATGCTCATAACTCACCCTTTAACTCTCCTTCAGCTCTCTAAAAGGCTCTGTGGTACAAAGAAGACCTGGTAAGTGTATTGTTTGAGATCAGCCACCACAGACCGCTTCCCTCCCACACAGAAGAACAAGCTGTGTTTGCTTACACAGTGACTGCAGCAATGGATCTGAAAGCAAGCAAGGAGGAAGCAAAGATAATCATAAACATCCACAGTCCTTCCTGAGTGACTCTTTTTGAAGCTGAAAACAAACAAAGATGAAGGGAAAGTTCACTTCCTGGTTTGGGAGATGAAGAAGTCATTTTGTCTGAAGTCATGACTAGAGAAATCCAGACTGAAACTGAGTACTCATGGCATTTATTGATACAGACATACTGAGAGCTAAATAAATATTGAGAATACTTTATGGAAACAAAATAATTAAACCAGTAAAAAATTAAACAGTCAAAAATTAGTACTAACTATCCAAAAAGCACCAGCAGCAACTAACCTCACTAGGAACGACAGATTTTCCATTTTCTTCTGTTACAGATCCTCTATGCATTATGCGCCTCACTGTTTCCCGTAGAAATTTCTTCTCCTATACTTAAGCCCTTCCCTACTAGGATAATGTTGGAAGGCACAGTGCTTTCTCCCAGCAGAAGACAGAAAAACACCCCAAACATTCTGGTGGATAACTTGCTCCTTGGGAAAAAAAAAAAAACAACAAAAGAGCTCGGGAGAATAAAAAATAACAAAGTTAATTTCTGCAGCAGCTTCTGCTGAGAAGACCAAGGGAAATCCCTTAGGCCTCAGGCCAGCCAAGGGTAAAATACTCTTTGTGTCATTAAGCCTAAAAATCCTGCAGGTACCCACAATAACAGGGACCAGATTTGGGGAGGAGACCTTCTTGGAAGGATAAAACCAGAAAGCTTAGTTACAAGGAGGCTATCAGGGCAATTTCTCCTGGTCCAGAGAATCAGGAATATATTATCTCTGTGAGGATACTAAGGATTCAAGATAAAACAACTGTTACAAAACACACACAAAAATTCAAATAATTCTCCCAAGAAACATTGTTCTAAAACCACATTCACAAGTAAGCTAAAATAATTGTCTCCTTTTATGCCTTGTCCATAAGGTGCACTCAATATTTGGCATTTTTTATGCATGACTATATAGTCCTTTTTGAAGAGATAAATAAATAATTACAAGTTTGCCCAATTTGAAGAACACCAATCATTTTCTCTTTGGAGACCCAGTCGACATTAACCACATGTACTTACTGATTAAAAGGATCTGTTGCTATAGACCCCAAATCCTGCATAGTTTGACTGTGAAAAATATATTTAGAACATACCTAAACAGACAGCTAAAAACTGTCTACTGTGAAAAAAGAAGGACAACATTTCTATTACTTTTTGAGGCAAAGTAGCATTCAAGGGAATTTCTGGAACAGCCTTTTGGCTGGCAGAAGGGCTCCTGGGGGCTCCTGGGAAAGGGGTGACCAAAGCTTCTCTGCAGCCAGCATGACTCCTGCAGCCTTCCAGCTGGATCACCGACCTTGGTCATGGCATGCCAGTGGCTGAGGCCAGCTCTGTGCTCACAGGCATCACTCCCCAGCCAAAATAGACAGATGGTCGTGCGGGGTCAGAACGTGCATCTGCCCATGACAAACACAGCCAAGGCAAAATAAGAAACACATCTTTTCCAGAGGAGGAAGGGACTGAGGAAAAAGTGAGCTATCCTTCCCTGGAAACTGACAAACAGAACATTTCAGGTTTCTGGTTTGTGAAATTAGCAAAATATGACCCTTTTTACTGGAAATAAAGTCCATGGCAGCAGCAATCCTTTCCCAGAGAGGGCAGAAAACCTGACAGAGCCAGAATGTTTATCCAGACTGGGTATGAAAGCTCCTCCTCATAGTTTGTCACCCTCTCAATTCCAAGATTTATAGAACATGCTTTCAGTGTCAACATCTTCATAAATACTATTGTAATCTAAGATCAAGAGTGGCTTCTCTCCTAGTTTATAGTGCCATAGAGGAGTCAGCTCACCTAGGCAGAAAGGCAACATGGAAATGAACAGCAGCCAGCCAGCCTATAGCTAATACAGCAAAACACCCTGCACCAAAGTCCTGTCACAACATAACCACATCAAATTAGTGCAGTTTTCTGAAAGCAAAACATGCGTCAATTTATGATAGGCAGATGTAAAGAGCTACAGGAATCTCCTGGAGTTTGTCTGCCAATAATATGAGAGAGAGAGAGAGAGGGTATTAAGTACCTGCTCCTTCTCCCCTTTCCTCTGGTAAATACAGATCTTTATGCCAGTTAAGTTTTATAAACACATAGAAAGTACAGAAATCATTACATTAGTACAGTTTAATCTCCTGCCTGCCTGGAAGGACAATTCTGGCAGTCTCCATGACTAACAACTCAACACCTATGACACCAGCTTAGACAGAGAACTGTAGAAACAATTGCTGTTCTGATGGGTCAAAATCTGCACTTCTTGCTGTTAAGTCACTTTTTCAGTAGGACACATTTCAGGGGACAGTTCCTTACTGCCATGGAATTTATTGCTGCCTTAAGAAAATACCTTGATTATTTTTAAATTGCAGGTTCATTTTCTTTTTTGCAAATGTTTTGGGTTTGTTTTTCTTTTTTAATGATAATCCATTCCAAGAGCATTTTTATATCATAGTATCATAGTATCAGTCAGGGTTGGAAGGGACCACAAGGATCATCTAGTTCCAACGCCCTGCCATGGGCAGGGACACCCCACACTAGATCAGGCTGGCCAGAGCCTCATCCAGCCTGGGCTTAAACACCTCCAGGGACAGGGCCTCAACCACCTCCCTCGACAACCCATTCCAGGCCTTCACCACTCTCATGGGGAAGAACTTCTTCCTCACCTCCAGCCTGAATCTCCCCACCTCCAGCTTCATTCCATTCCCCCTACTCCTATCACTACCTAATAGCCTGAGAAGTCCCTCCCCAGCTTTCTTGTAGCCCCCTTCAGATACTGGAAGGCCACAATGAGGTCATTTCGGAGCCTTCTCTTCTCCAGACTGAACAGCCCCAACTCCTTCAGTCTGTCCTCACAGGAGAGGTGCTCCAGCCCTCTGATCATCCTCGTGGCCCTGCTCTGGACACCTTCCAGCACCTCCAGATCCCTCTTGGAATAGGGGCTCCAGAACTGGAGGCAGTACTCCAGGTGGGGTCTCACCAGAGCTGAGGCGAGGGGGAGAATCCCCTCCCTTGCCCTGCTGGCCACACTTCTCCTGCTGCAGCCCAGGCTCTGATTGGCTTTCCAGGCTGCAAGTGCACACTGAGAGCTCCTGTTGAGCTTCTCCTCCACCAGCACCCCCAAGTCTCTCTCCTCAGGGCTGCTCCCCAGCCAGTCCCTGCCCAGCCTGGATTTGTGCCTGGGATTGCCTCGACCCAGATGCAGGACCCTGCACTTGGTCTTGTTGAACCTCATGAGGTTGGCTTGTGCCCACCTCTCCAGCCTGTCCAGGTCCCTCTGGATGGATCCCTTCCCTCCAGCCTGTCTGCTGCACCACACAGCTTGGTATTTTAGGTGGGTTGGATTGGTTGATGGGTTGGACGTGATGATCTTGAAGGTCTCTTCCAACCTGTTGTATTGTATTGTATTGTATTGTATTGTATTGTATCAGCAAACTTGCTGAGGGTGCACTCAATGCCACTGTCCATGGCACCCACAAAGATGTTGAACAAGACTGGTCCCAGGACTGATCCCTGAGGGACTCCGCTTGTCCCTGGCCTCCACTGGGACATGGACCATTGACAGCCACTCTTTGGGTGCGGCCATCAAGCCAGTTCTGTATCCATCTGGTGGTCCATCCATCAAACCCGTGTGTCACCAGCTTGGAGACCAGGATGTGGTGTGGGACAGTGTCAAAGGCTTTGCTCAGGGCCAGGTAAACAACATCAGTTGCTTGCCCCTCATCTACTAATGGTGTCACCTGTTCATAGAAGGCCACCAGGTTTGTCAGGCAGGATTTGCCCTTGGCAAACCCATGCTGACTGCTCCCAATCACCTCTTCACTATTGTTCTGAGTCAGTAGTGCCTCCAGGAGAATGTGCTCCATGATCTTTCTGGGCACAGAGGTGAGACTGACTGGCCTGTAGTTCCCTGGTTCCTCCTTCTTATCCTTTTTGCAAATGGGAGCAATGTTTCCCCTTTTCCAGTCTGCCACGACTTTTGGAATATAACAGAGAGGGGCTTAGCAACCTCATCTGCCAGCTCTCTCAGCACCCGTGGGTGTATCCTGTCGGGTCCCATGGACTTGAACACTTTCAGGTTCTTCAGGTGATCACCAACCTGAGCTTCACTTACCATGGGCAGTTCTTCCTCCCCTCATCTGCCATGACTCCAGGAGTGTGGCTGGAGGCCCTTGCACTGAAGACTGAGGTAAAGAAGTTATTGAGTACCTCAGCCTATTCCACATCACTTGTGTCCAATTCACCACTTTCCTTTCTGAGGGGGCCCACACCTTCCCTACTCTTCTTCATGCCATTAATATCATCACCATTCTTTCACAAGTGGGAAACTGTGACATCAACAAACTGCACACCACAGCTGAGAAATGCCAGGGCAGTGCTGAATAGAATAGAATAGAATAGAATAGAATAGAATAGAATAGAATAGAATAGAATAGAATAGACCAGGTTGGAAGAGACCTTCAAGATCATCCCATCTAACCCGTCATCCAACACTATCTAATCAACTAAACCATGCAACCAAGCTCCCCATCAAGTCTCCTCCTAAACACCTCCAATGATGGTGACTTTGCCACCTCCCCAGGCAGCACATTCCAATGGGCAATCACTCTCTGTGTAGAATTTCTTCCTAACATCCAGTCTCAGCCTGCCCTGGCACGGCTTGAGACTGTGTCCTCTTGTTCTGGTACTGGCTGCCTGGAGAGAGAGACCAACCTCTGCCTGGCTACAACCTCCCTTCAGGTAGTTGGAGAGAGCAATAAGGTCACCCCTGAGTCTCCTCTTCTCCAGGCTAAGCAACCCCAGCTCCCTCAGCCTCTCCTCATAGGGCTTGTGTTCCAAACCCCTCACCAACTTCGTTGCCCTTCTCTGGACACCTTCCAGCAACTCAGCATCCTTTCTAATTGAGGGGCCCTGAACTGGACACGGGACTGAAGGTGTGGCCTAGCCAGTGTTGAGTACAGGGCAGAATGACCTCCCTGCTCCTGCTGGCCACACTATTCCTGATACAGGCCATGATGCCATAGTCCTTCTTGGCCACCTGGGCACACTGCTGGCTCATATTCAGCCTACTTTCAACCAGCATCCCCAGGTCCCTTCCTGACTGGCCGCTCTCCAGCCACTCTGACCCCAACCTGTAGCACTGCATGGGGTTGTTGTGGCCAATGTGTAGAACCCAGCACTTAGAGGTGTTAAATCTCAACTCTCCCTTACCCCAAAGGCAGATTAAAAAGCAGATTAAATCGGAGAGTGCATTTATACATCAGTTGAGACAGAAGCAGGATGATGTATTAAATGTTTGGTAACAGTATAAAATACTTTCCTCTTTCAGAAATAAAAAGTGCAGATAAAAAATGGAAGGAGATCTATCAGACATCCCAAAACTCCTATTGCATGTAGCCCAGGATCCAGACTGTAGTCAATGGCCAAAGGCTCTGTTCCCTGCATCCCCTCTCAGGCCCCCAACACACTTCCTGCTGGTACATGCTGAGAGGAAGCATACCAAAGGTTTCAGTGACATACATCTCACAGCTTGAACTGAAGAGAGATTCTTTACCAGACTTATCTCTTGCATAGCCTTTTACTACTCTTTACTACCAATATTTGTGAGAAAAGCAGTGCATCATAGGTAAACCCAAACATTTCTTGGAATCCATGAATTAGTTGTATCAAGCTATTTAATGGAAGTTCAGTATTTGAACAGGCTTACACAACTTTTATTTTGCCTGTATACCAGATGGGCTCTAATAGTAGTCTCTAGAGGGTGTGATAGATCCTGGCATCTGGTATTTAATAAAAATTGAGTATCTTCCCTCTGGAGGAGCTGTTCCAATATAAAACCTATGCTGGACTACAACAATGCACAAATGATAAACAGCATAGTAATCCTAGAACAGAATGACACATGAGTTTACATTCCTGGATTCTTCAGCAATTCCATGCATTGAAATATTCCATTTCAAGACTTAATCCTCAAATGCTAATTAAATAGTAGAGCCAGTTACAAGATGGATGAGACGTGAAAGGTTTTAATTGAGATTACCACTACCTCCACTGTGACAATCTCCTTAGCAGGGAATTTCTGATTACAAGCAGAGCATTTTCAGGGACTGCTGAGTGCACCTAATCTGTCTGAAAAACACTCTTGAATATCAGACATTTTTTATTTTCTTGCAGTTTGTTGCTGTTTCAGAGAAGTAAGCTCCCCAAACTTTCTGCAGAAGATTTACTGTGCCAGATTCATCCATGAAAGCCTGAGCTATGCGTTGAGAGTGCTGTATGGACAGAATAAAAGAGCAAGGGAAGGATAGAGTGGTCAGCAGATACCGCTGCCTGCTGGGGCCCTGGCACTGGGCGCTCCTGGTGCTCCCCCAACACACAGCAAGGGTGGGCAGTGCTGTCTTTGGGCAGTGCCAGTGAAAGCTCTCTGGACCACTGCATGCAGGGGTCACAGCCCAGCCCTCTGGCTCATGCCCACTAGAATGCCTGGAGGTCCCCCTAGCCTACCACCATTCATCCCCAGGGAAGTACTGCTCTGAGTACAAATAACACATCCCACCAGAGTGAATGCGTCCTTGCATAGCTAATGGAGACATGCAAGATCTATTAGAAGGCAGACAACTGCCCCTTCCTGCGCTGATCTCCCTGGGTGTTAAACTTCCTCTGAGCCCTGTTCTAATGTTTTCCTATCAGCTAAAGAAGCAAGCTGGCTGTAACAGGGATGCATTTCTAACAGTGCTGTGAGAAAGGGCAGTCCAAAAACTCTGAAATAATGAAAGAATGTGAATGAACACATTAATTGTATTAAAAGTTCAGTAACATCTTTCCACATTTGATGTCCACTCAGTTTTGCATCTCCAGGATTAGGAGAAAAATGCATTTGCATCCCACACTAACTGATCATCCCATCCTGTGATGGAGTGTGCTTCCAGAAAACATGCATTCTGTGGGCAAGAGCAGAAAGAAAAGCAATTAAAATGGAAATAAAAAATAGAGGTGGCTCTGGCAACAGGCACTAATCAAGGAAGAGAGAAATAATTTAGCAGGAGGTTCTAGCCAAGAAGAGTTGTTATGCACAGGAGGTTTTTTATCAGTTTCAGTGGGTTCTGTACCTGCTCCATGTTTGGAGATGCCATCTTTCAGAGGAAAAAGATAAGAGATATAAAGCTGATTTTCTCTCCTTTCCTTCAGTGAAAATCCAGACTAACTCGTGAAAGATTTACACTGGCAGGCTGGTGAACAGCATCTGACCCACAAATTAGAGATAAGAAAGGAAGAAAGAGCTAGAGCGTGTTCTGAAGGACAAAAATTAGTGTCTCAGGGAAAACTACAAAGAAAAGTATCAACTTTCAGTGAAAAATTAGTGTTAAGTATCCCTAAATAGAAGCAAACCCTGCAGTTCAATTTTCTCAACAGAGCAGTAAGTTACATGGCCATTTCTGAAGGGCTCAGACAAACAAACAATAACTTAAACATGAATATTTTGAAGCAGAACTGAAGAAAGTAAGTCAGGGTGTTACTTTACACTCCTTTTTCTGGCAATTTTTTCTTGATCTCTTTCATTGTTCCTCCCACTTTCAAAGGAGGGGGAAGAGATTAGAGGTGATAATGGATTAAACGTGTTGACTGCACAGCAGTTCTATGGTTATACCCTAGCAGAAATTGTTCAATAGTACATTGAAGACATACAAGTGAAAAATGCTTGTACTTATTTACTAGCAAAAGATACAGCCAGGATGCTGAGTAGCCCAGCACATAAATTAAGATGCAAGGTATCTGCAGAATGGTCACTTTGGTGCTTTCTGAAATACTGCCCTGTTTTGCCTCTGGCTATTAGCCAGTTATAAATTACAGCAGTCCACACTGCTCTTCTGAAACAAATGGCCACAGACAGTCTGTAGTGGATCAGCAGAACTGACAAGCCCTTAACCAGAGAGGCAGGCAGCTACTGACAAATCTCTCTCTGCCCTTTCAGCTGGGGACATTTTCTTGGTGACAGAGATCTTCCTGCCATGACAGAGTTTCTTGGCACTTCAATGCAAAGTAAAACCCTCAGGGCTCCCCTCACCTCCCCAGCTGCCCTTGCAAAACAAGTATGGGGCACTGGAGGCTGAGGGTGAGGTGAATGAGAAGACAGAAGAGACACCATCTGAGGTGCTGCCTAAAGCTAAACAGCCTGCCCCCCCGCATCAGGACTTGATCCCTCAAAAAACAGAGGAGGGTAATTGTTATTGGTGATTCCCTCCTGAGGGAACAGAGGGCCCCATACGTTGGCCGGATCCTTCCCACAGGGAAGCCTGCTGCGTCCCTGGGGCCTGGGTCAGAGATATTACCAGAAGGCTGCCTTGTCCTCTGATTACTATCCCTTGATAGATATGTAGGTAGGGAGTGATGAAGTTGAAACCAGAGGTCCAAAGGCAATCAAGGCTCTGGGACAACTGGTTGAGGGGTCAGGACACAGGTGATTTTTTCATCAATACCCTTAGTTGCAGGAAGCAATACTGAAAGGAACAGGACAGCGGGTGTGATTAACAAGTGGCTCAGAGGCTGGTGCCACCAACAGAATTTTGGGGTTTTGATCTTGGGGAACTTTCTGTGGTACCAGGTCAGCCAGCAACAGATGGAGAACATCCATCCCAGAGGGGGAGAAAGATCCTAGCACATGAGAACCGCCTATCCCCCAGAGGGAAAAGGGTTTTAGGAAGGGAATTGGCAGGTCTCATTGACAGGGCTTTAAACTAGATTAGAAGGGGGAAGGGGCTGAAACCAATCCCCCCAGGCAGGAGTCTGAGGGTGGTAAGCTGGAGTGAGGGGTGAAACCAGCAGCCCAGCTGAAGTGCATGGACACTAATGAACACAGCCTGGGTAACAAACAGGATGGCCAAGGGATCAGGCCCAGCCAGCATGGATTTAGGAAGGGCAGGTGCTGCCTCACCAACCTGATCTCCTTCTATGCCCAGGTGACTGCCTGGTGGATATGGGGCAGGCTGTGGATGGAGTCTGCCTGGACTTCAGCAAGGCCTTTGACACTGTCCCCCAAAGCAAACTCCTGGCCAAGCTGTCAGCCCATGGCTTGGACAGGAAAACTCTGAGCTGGGTTAGGAACTGGCTGGAGGTCCAGAGAAGGGTAACAAAGCTAGTGAGGGGTTTGGAGCACAGCCCTATGAGGAGAGGCTGAGGGAGCTGGGGTTGCTTAGCCTGGAGAAGAGGAGGCTCAGGGGAGAGCTTACTGCTGTCTACAGCTACCTGAAGGGAGGTTGTAGCCAGGTGGGGATTGGTCTATTCTCCCAGGTGGGGGTTGGTCTCTTCTCCCAGGCAACCAGCACCAGAATAAGAGGACACAGTCTCAAGCTGTGCCAGGTTGGATGTGAGGAAGAAGTTCTTCACAGAGAGGTTGGCCATTGGAATGTGCTGCCCAGGGAGGGGGTGGAGTCACCATCACTGGAAGTGTTATAATCCTGGATGAGGCACTTGGTGCCATGGTTTAGCTGATCAGATGGTGTTGAGTGATAGGTTGAACTTGATGATCTCAAAGGTCTTCTCCACCCTGGTTAATTCTATTGTATTTGAATATCCAGCTGTAGACTTCACATCAAGGAAATATTCCACATTACCAGAAACTCTTGTTGACCTTTCCTTATTACGAATGAAGGAAATGTCCCTTTTGGTGTAAAATGCTGATGAGGCTTACTTCAATGTTGTTACACAAAAAGACAGATGTGAAAAGGCAAACTGGTCCTAGAGGCGTTGCACTTTAGGCTTACATTTGTTCATTGAATCTCTGCAATCAGCCTGGCAAAATCAACTTTTGTGATGTAAAATCATTAGTACAGAATCTGAAAAAATCAATATGCTAGAAGAAAACAGCCTGGTTTCTGTAGGGTCAGAGCATGATTCTTCATCTGCCCACAAATAACAAAAATAGAAATCTCTGACTGGGACTATGGATTTTATGCTCAATTTCTATACATGGCACAAGTAGGGCATCAGGAGACAAACTAACACAAGACTCGAGTAGTCTTCAGAGAGCTAACAAATTACTGTGCCACTAAATGAAGATTCGCGCAGACTGCTTCTTTTCCTGCATAGGGTTTCTGTTGCTTATGAGGTTTTCCTGATATCCACTGCAGCTGGGGCACTACAGGTAAGAGCTAGGACTTTGCTGAAGCCCTTTTGAAAGAGAATGATGTAATGATGATGCGTGATTAAAAATAATGACATTCCAGATATTCTCTCTTTAAACTGTCCTGGGAAAGGGCAAAACTCCCCTATTTATGCTGCTAGGTGTTACATACCTCTGCTTAAGAACCTGAGCTAGGAAATTTTCACTCTACTGAGTGAAGCCATAGAAGACCTTAATCTCATTAAATATTTCCAAACTATTCACTATTCTTGGTAGGGAGAAGAAAAAAAACCAAGACAGAGTGAGGCTTGCTGGATCCTGAAGTAAAGCAAAATTACCATTGTCAAAATCAGGCAGGTTGATACAATAGATTTCTTTCTTAACAACCATTCTTCCCAATTATTCAATTAGTTCACTTTTGTGTGTTAAATCAAGCCATAAACTCCTCCGGGCATAGCACCATTATTTTTCAATACAAAATTAAATACAGAAGAGGTCCATTCCTAATTAAAATTCTTCAGCTCTAATGTAATATATATAAAAACCATAATTAAAATGTGCTAAGATAAAAGAAACAAAAGGTCCTGTAAATACCACTAAGAGTTTCCATTATCCTGTGGCAGTAAAGTTCACGGCTCATTTTGTTAAAGAGCAATTAAAGGCAGGTACCTCCACAAGGCTCAAAGAGAAGGGAATGAAGACTTCAGTGCATAGCCAAGGACAAAACCAGGTACCAGTCTTGGACCAAAACAGAGAGGAATGCATTAAAACCAGTCTTCAAGTACTGTGAAACTTCACAGACTGTGAAGGCAAGCGACATTTTAGTCATACAGCCTGTCAATTTTATTGAGGAAATGAACAGTATCTCAGCTGTCAAGCATCAGCTCCTAACATCTGAGGAAGTAGGCATCTGTCAGAAGTGCTGGCATGAAACTTTACAGACTGGAGGACAGAATCACATAGGAGCTGCTTCCCCATGACAAGTGAATAAATAAAGCCTTTTTCCTACTAGACTCACCAGGAATCAGACAAACTTATCCATAAGAGGGTAGAGACACTGAACACGGCTCTGTTACTGCTTTGCCTCTAGCATAGCTCTGAAATTCATCCTGCTGGCAACAGAAGACATTTATTTGTCGACCAAACATAGGGCTATAAGAATGACAGTTTAGAGACAGAAAAAAACAAAATGCCAAGAGGCTAATGTTAATGCAAAGCCAGCATTCGCTTTATGTACCTGGTGCAGTGAGAAATAAATCTAACAACAGATGGCTTCTCCCTCCCCATGTGTATGCTGCAGCATGAGCAGGCAAACAACCTAATTCCCTGGCAGGTACATGCAAAGGAAACACTGTGCAGGGGTAATTAATTACTCCACTCACAGAGCCCAAATGCAATTGCATTATTTATTTTGACATTACAAACACAGTAAAATGGGAAATAATAATTTCTAACATTAAAGTAATTCTGTGTCCATCTCTGGGAGTAATCAGTACATCTGTGGATCAGTAACTGGCACCTCTTTGCAAGGTAAAAGTGTCTCAGTGGAAAATACTTACAGAAGTTGTATGGATGCCACTGACAGAAACCAAGAACATTAATGATTACCTTCTATTTACTGGACCTTTATGCAGATACGCAGAGCACAAAACATACTCTGTTTGGCAAAAATAGAGGGAACACAATTAAAAACTTAGGGGCAACTCAAGCAAAAATACATTTCAGCTTTTCATTTTTTGGGGACAATTACACAAACATTTTCTTTTTTATAGTCTGTGATTTGCTACACATTTCTTGGAGGTAGAGTTGTCACTTCTACAATTAATGCAGCTGTTTCCTAGTCTTAAAAGGGGAAAAAACCAAAACCAAAACACAACACACACATGCCCCAAACACCTTCAGAACTGAGGGTGTCAAACCCCCTTACATTCACTTGTGGTTGATTTTCTAGATGAGTACTACTTCTCCTTTGCTGGAGGAGCAGGTATTGCTGGAGCCATCTGTACTTGAAGACAGCTATGGACCTAGCAAAGCATATCTCCCATACTCAGGGGATGTGACCTGCTGGGACACCTGGTACAGTCCCCAGCTGGGACAGAGAGGATGGAGGAGGGGGAGAGTGGGATGCATACGATTTTTGACATGTAAGGAAACTCACAGTCTGATAAAAATTCCAATGAAAGAGAAGGCAGCAAAAAGCATTTTGCTAATGATGCTGTGCTTTTGTCACTCCTTTAAGCCAAGCTGTCTGACCTGTGTAATGAAGTCTGTGTCATTGCTTACTGCCAGAGCAGTTCCATGGGCAGCAGTGGACAAGGAAGGAATCTGTCTCCTGATTTTCTGTACAAATATTTCCATAAAGTAGATGTTTAACACTGAAACAGAAACATGTGGTAAAGATACACTGTTAGAAAGCCTCCCTTGCCAGCCACTTGTGTAAATGAACCCTCCAGCTGTTTTTTTCGTGGGACAGGATAAGAACAGGTGAGTGAATAGGATTGTATTAGATGTTTTTATAACCATAGCAGTGGAAGATTTGAAACTGAAGAAAAGAGTATAAAGGTAGACAAACTTTACACATTGCAATTAGTGCATAATGCAAATTACATTTGTGTCAGTTTCTATGCTTTTAAATGCCAGAGGACTGGGGGAAGAAATTATTTCATCGTTTGCCTCAGCCTGCCCAAACAGCTGTAAAGAGCAGAGACTGCTGAGGCAAGCCTGATGGCAAACAAAAGCCACAGAGCACTCCTGGAGCACCTTCCACATCTTGCTCACTGGAAAGAATCACTGGCTTCAGGCATGAGGACTCCTGAGACGTGGGCTCACACAGTCTGGGGCCCAAAGAAAGGTAGTCTCTGATTTACACAGTGACAGACACAGAATGCTACTGACAGGCATCCTCTCCTCTTAACACCACTGTGATGGCTACATCTGCAATTCAAACTCCATTTACTACAGCAAAAGCATTCCCATGAATTAACTCCAGATGCGGAAACATCTGTCTCTGTAAATGCAACAATTATGTTTCCCTGGGACAATGAAACTGGTGACTGTTGGTGGAATTTGGAAAACAATATTCAACTCAGAATGACCACCAGATTTCTTTACTTGTCATTTGGTTTGGTGTTGTCAGGAGTCACATGGAGGAGAGATACATTTGGGCGTGATGGCGATTCCTCTCTTTAAACACAATGAAAAATTAACTCTGATTTGATCAGTTGTGATTTTGTAGGTAGCGTGCATTTACTAGCAAGTAATTAATTTATTCTGGCAACCAGAAAATGGGTTATTGCTTTACACTTTGAAAAAAAGGATGGGGTTTTTCACCTTTGGTAATGGCCTGCTTGAGATTAATTTATGCATCTTTAGGGAGCTGCATCAGAAAACCTGCCACACTTGTGATTAGAAGAATACTTAGCACTGAGATAATGATGAAGAAATGGGGCTCTGTACAGAGTTTACAGACCCCTGCAGCTCTCAGTAGGGCAAATATGCTATCCAAAATCCACCCCACCAAGAAAAAAAAATAAATGAATGTGATAATGAGAAAGAAAAGAAACAACTGAAGGCAGTAAATTGTCAGTGTTATATTATAAAAGACATTGGAAGAAAATTAGACCAAAACAAGTCTGTAAGGTTTAAGAAGGAAGCACCATAGTCTCGTTCCAGCTGAATGAGAACCTAAGTGTGTGGAGAGAGCAAGGGAGAATAACAAATACAGCACTCCTATAATATAATATCAATAGAATATAATATTTCTGTAATACAAAGTTTGAAGCTGTGTCTAATATTCAGTTTCATTAAACCATATCATCAGTCATTAAATAGAGAATAAGAAGGCAAAAGAAGCAAGACAACTACATCATGAGGCTGGTTAGAGACTTAAGATACCAAAACTTAAATTAAGATTATGAATCAGACAGTTCCGAGATCTCCACAGTGTGAAGTCACTCAACAGATCTCAATCTCATTATTTAACACACTAGTGAAGGTGTCTGAAGTACATAGGAGTAAGTGCTACACAGCATCCCTAATTAAATACCAACAGAAAACCTCTTGAGGCTTATTCTGCACGATCTTAGGCACGTGCTGACCCCCAGAACAGGGATCTCAGGAACTGGAGTAGCTTCCAGGACAATGCAGCCTGCCTATGTAGAAATATCCCTGGGGTCCTTCGCAATACCCCTTTATAAATGCTGTAAACTAGTTTCCAGGTATGCCCAGGAGCTGTATTTTGCAAGGATAACTGCTGTTTCATGGAAAATCATTTGCCATGTTGCTCAGAGTGTCATGCTGATGCTCAGCACCAGGTCCTGAGGAGTGAGTTGTACTGACAGCTCCTGCAGCCGGGGCCTGGGGTGCTGACCACCTGAGGCAACCTGCCACCACCCGCAGCCCTCAGCCAGCCTGCAGGGACCACCAGAGCTCACAGCTGGCCTCTTGCTTTCACAAGGTGTAAAGGTCTCCAGATAAAGACACAGCAGTGACAGGTCACTGTGGTGATAGATCACCGAAGCAGCAACACAGGGAAGTAAAAGAGAGTAGACACTTGACCTAGAACCTGGGTGGAGTCTTTGCAGCTTAGGAAGGCCAGCAGAGTCCCAGAATAGAGGCTCATGTCTTTGCTCTCACATTGCATTTCTGCTCTGTAGAAAAATAACGGAATTCAATCTCCATGGAAATTCACTGAGAAACCAGAAAGAATGCGGGATAGACTCCACTATGAGACTATTGGAAGCTGCACTTAAATGGCAGTTTCACAAAGACTGAGGTGATAATGGGCAGCATCAAGTGTGGAGAGGGAGAAATAAGAAGTCCTACCACAGGGACCAAGTGCACAGCGGCAAATAAGCAAATGAGAGCACAGCTTTTAGCAGCAGGGTGAATGAAAATGAGGAACTTCCTCTTAGGACTGTAAAACAGGGAAATTTGCATGATTTCTGGCATACTAATCTATGCTTGCAGAAAATACAGATGAGCTCAAAACAGCCACCGAGGGCAATATTTTCTGCTGAAGAAAACCAACTTAAAGCAATTCAGAACAAAACAGAAGTAATCTGTGGACTAAGAAATGATGGCCTGCTACTTTGTGTTTCACCAGCAGGTCCCAAACTCTTTAAGTACTGGAGATGCTAATGCTTTATTGCTTGCAACCATCCTTTATTCCCTTGATGCTCTCTTCTGTTTACCCCTCTCTTAGCCACTTCCCATTTTTTAAAACTGGGAAGGGCAGGCTGGCTGTCATTCAGTGATGGTTTGCAATGGTACAGTTACACGAATAAAATGCTTTTCATGGTTGCATGGTTTTAACACAGCAGTAGAACACAGAATCAGTGAGAACAAGATCTCTAAAATCATTGCAGCCCCCAATCTGGTGCGAGGAACATGTTTGTGCCCCTGCTCCCTCTTAAAGCGTAGGTGCCAACATCAGGGTGAGCCATTAGCAGAGGAGAATATTTGGGTTTTAAGAATTAAGAGGGATGGATGAAATTCTCTTCATTTTACAATGAGTTCTGCCTATCAGAGGCACAAGCATTTGTATGTGAATGAATATAACCCATTCTGTGAAAAATTAATTTCAGGTGTCACCCTTGTCAAAACCATAGCCTGTATAGCAACCTCCAAACTAGTATTTCCTTAATGATCTACCCATTTCCTACCTCTCATCTTCCTGGAACACAGATGGAAGGGCAGACAGGGAGGAAGCAAGTGTGGAAAACAGCAGCAAATAGCATGCACAAGAAACATTTACCAGATGGCAGAAAGTGGATATTCAAATCAGCAATGGCGCCTGCATTGAAGGCAATGTGCCCCAAACACACTCCAGATATAACAAACTACTGAATTGTCTTTTCTTCAACACTACATCATACAGCAACTGTCTCAGCTCTTGGAACTCTCTCTGTGTTTCTGGCCCATTAAATCAATACTGCCAATGCAAACATCTTTATGAGGGTCACACTCGCAGAACTCAGTGGTACACTAGAAGTCCCTTGCCGTTACACAAGGATAAAAATAATTACCATTATTAAGAAAGTAGTACAATGAGACAAAAACTTTCATGCCAGCACTCCACTCTCTGACACGCCGCTATCTAAAACAGTCACTCTGATGTTGTGGTTGCAAACAAACCACACCACAGTTTTGAAAATGGTTCACACAATCTAGAACACACAAAGTGCAATTCCAGCACCATCTCTGAAGACTAAGGTAATTTTACAAGGCTGTTGTGTTTTCTGCACAGTGTGAATCAGCAGGCCTGGAAGACTAGAATGATGCACATGTGCTAACTGAATACACGAGGATCCTACAGGGATGCAAAAAAACCCCAGATTTGCCATGAGAAGATTATGTATTTTTTCTTCTAGGATTTGCCTTTCCTTGATTTATTATAAGAATTTACCTTGCCTTAGGTCTTGATGGGCAGTTATTGAAGCCATGTGAAAACTGCCATTAACTTCTGTGGCATTTAGACTATCTGAGTTAATTCCATTATTTGTAAAGCACTGCACACTTATGTTTGTGAAATCATTCACTGAAAGTTCTAAAATTGAACAACAAGCAAAATTTTGCTTTCAGAATGTATTTGAGTGTTTGCATAAACTAGTTCAAACTTTGGCTTCAGTACCATTTTGTAATGTTAGAAAGGTCCTGTCATAAAGGGTGGGCTGGGAAGAGGATGCAAACGATGCAAACATCAAAGGATTGTGCCTCCCTATCACACAATTGCCAGTGTTAATACCACATGAACTACATGTGGCATCCTGAAATGAAAGCCCCCAGTCTGCAGCCTGTAAGGTATGGCTGCGCAAAAATGAGAGTTTTATCTTCTAGCATTTTGCCTCATGGATTTGTCCAACACTTACATGCAGACCCCAAAACGACAATGCTCCACTCTAGGGCTTCCCACGAGCATGTTGCTCCCTGCTCTTGGAACTCACAGAGAACATAATACCTGTCCTAATCCCCTACTCAGTTTTTCATGAGTCAGTTAAAGCACAAATTTGTCCCCTTCTCCAAGATGAAGTTCTGTCAGGGATGAATTTGGTCCACTGCCTACCTGCAACATAGATTTCCTGGTCAAGTTGTGATGGGCTTTTAGCTATGGCTGTCCCAGGGCATTCACCAGGGAGCTGTTCAGGGCTTGCCAAAAAGGCTATTTTGGAAATCCAGTTCCCAGAATGAAACAGACAAATAAATGATCCCTTGTTCAATGATATGTGAATGTCTTTGATCCTCACAGAGGTCTTCCTTTAGGCTTTTAACTAATAATTTAACCTAAAATTATCCAGTATTTTTATGTTCTGTGTAGCCAATGTTTTTCTGATACAGGCTGCAATGAAATATAATTCTGATAAATTAATTTTCATAATACAAATAGAGAGGAAATGACATTGAAAAGTTAATGGTATGAGCAGATAAAAGGCAATGGACTGAAATGAAAACAAATGGAAAAGGAGCTTAACTTCTCGCCAACAAAACAGCCTCCCCTAGATTTCTCCTGGGAGTTTTGTTGCTCTTTGTAACAAGATTCTTACTATCCTGTATTCCTGATTAAATGATACATATTGCACTTGAATGCTAAAAGCAAATCTTAGCCAACCAAATACAAACAATAAAACAAAGTCACAATCTGTATCAGAAATTAATTTTCCAGCTGTTCCACTTGAATTTATGTCTTACAGATATTAACAAAATGTGTTTCCCAGTGATTTCAGTCTCTCAGCTGCACAAGTTTGTAAAAGATTTGCCTAAAATGTAATGTTCCCTTGGCCAAATTGTCAGAGGACACCAAATATTAACTTTCCCCTTCCAAAAGCTTTATTTTCTTGGCTTTTAGCATTCTGTGCTGAATAAAAAATTGCATTTCTAGAATCAGTGTGGACAACACAGTTAGGGAAATTCTATCAGAGCTTTTGTACTGCATCCTGGTGGCTTTGTGCTCTGCCACTTCCTTACCTAGGGCCAGCGACAGCAGCTCCCTACAGCTGACAAGGGCTCCTGCTGCTGGCTTCACCTGGAGGCAGAATCCATTCCTTCTGTGTCTGGCTGGAGTATTTCTCAAGTCTCCACATTATGGTACATTTTGCAAGCTCTGTAGAGGAGCTGCAGAAACCTGGATAAATAAATTCAGCCCCAGGTGATGGTGGGGTCCCAGACATGGCTGACTGTGGCACGTGGAAGGGGAAGAAGTTGGGAAATCTTTTCAATGTCTTGAAACTAAACTTTTCCTGAAAAGTGAGTGAATTTCTAAATGTGGTTCCATTTTGTCCCGAGGAATCTAGACATGCGTGTAGATATTTCATGCAAGGGCAAACAAAATCCTGGTTTTAGGAAAGGTAAAGCTCAACTTTCTCTTCACTCATTACACCACATACCTGTCTCTAACATTTCACAGAGAAGGCAGTCTAGAAGATTTTAAATACATTGCACTAAAAAAAGCATTGAACACTGATACAAGAGCTAATAATATAAGAACATTTAAAAGTAAAAGAGACACTGAAAAGCTCTCAGTATCACAGTATCACAGTATCACCAAAGTTGGCAGAGGCGATTAAAAAGGAATTCAAGGCTCTTGGACAATTGATTGATGGGGCAGGAGCTCAAGTGGTGTTATGCTCAGTTCCCTCAGTGGCAGGGGAGTACACTGAGAGGAACAGGAGAACCCACACCATCAACAATTGGCTCAAGGGATGGTGGCAGCAATGGAATTTTGGGTTCTTTGATCAAGGGGCAAATTCTACTGCACCTGACCTGCTGGGTCCTGATGGGGTGCGATTATCTAGAAAGCCAAGAAGGTACTAGCATTGGAGTTGGCAGGGCTCATTGGGAGGGCTTTAAACTAGGTCTGAAGGAGGTGGATGGGGAAAACAGTCTCCCTGGAGAGGAGAGAGTGGAACATAAGTTAGGGTTAATTGAGAAATCAACAGCTGAGCTGAAGTGAATGTACACCAATGCACGCAGTATGGGTAACAAACAAGAGGAACTGGAAGTCTTGGTCCACCAGGAGGACTATGACATAGTTGCTATTGCAGAAACATGGTGGGATGATTCACATAATTGGAGTACTGCATTGGGGGGTTACAAGCTCTTCAGGAGAGACAGGCAAGGGAGAAGGGGAGGAGGGTTGGTGGCCCTGTATATTTGGGAATCACTAGATGCCACAGAACTTGAGGTTGAGGATGAAAGGATTGAGTGCCTGTGGGTTAAAATCAGAGGGAGGCCTAACAAAACTGATTGGAGTCTGTTATAGATCCCCCAACCAGGATGAGGAGGCAGATGAAATATTCTACAGGCAACTGGAGGCTGTCTCAAGATCGAGAGATCTTGTCCTTGTGCCATATATCTGCTGGGAACTTAATTCATCAGAGAGGAGGCAGCCCAGAAGATTCCTGGAGCACATGGAGGACAGCTTCCTGATACAGCTGTTTTGCAAGCCTACCAGGTGTCAGGCTCTGCTTGACCTGCTGTTCTCAAAGAAAGAAGGGCTGGTGGGAGATGTGATGGTAGGAGGCTGTCCAGGATACGGCAACCACGAGATAGTGAAGTTTTCAATATGCAGGGAGATAGGGAGAAGCAGTAACAGAGCCCTCACTTTGGACTTCCGGAGGGCAAACTTCAGCTTGTTCAAGCAACTCATTCGGAAATTATCCTGGGCAGCAGCCCTTAAGAACAAAGGGGTCCAGGATAGTTGGACTCACTTCAAACAGGAGCTCTTGAAGGCACAGGAACTGGCAGTTCCCATGTGCCAAAAGATGAGCCGAGGGGAAGGTGAGTGGCCTGGAGGAGCAAGCAGTTCTTGAACGAATTAAGGGAAAAAATTGAGGCTGTATCACCTTTGGAAAGGGAGGAGGCAACTCAAGATATGTTTAAGGATGTTGTTAGAACATGGAAGAGAAAAATTAGAGGCAAAAGCCCAGACAGAACTTAAGCTGAACACTGCTGTGAAGGACAATAAAAAGCATTTTTATAAATATATTAATGCTAAAAAGAGGGCAAGAAGAACCTCCACTCCTTATTGGACCTGGAGGGTAACACTGTAACTAAAGATGAGGAAAAGGCTGAGGTTCTAAATACCTTCTTTGCCTCAATTTCCAAAAGTAAGGCAGGAGGACTCCAGGCAAAGTGGCCTCCTGAACTGGTTGATGGGGTCAGGGAGCAGCATAGTACCCCAGAAATCCACGAGGAATTAGTTTGGGACCTGCTGAGCCATTTGGATACTCACAAGTCCATGGGGCCGGAGGGGATCCATCCTAGGGTGCTGAGAGAGCTGGAAGAGGAGCTGCCAAGCCGCTCTCCATCATTTACCGCCAGTCCTGGCTCACTGGAGAGGTCCCAGATGACTGGAAACTGGCCAATGTGGTCCCTATCCACAAGAAGGGTCAGATGGAGGAACCTGGAAACTCCAGGCCTGGCAGCCTGACCTCAGTGCCAGGGAAGATGATGGAGCAGATTATCCTGGCAGCAATCACTGCGCTCCTGCAGGATGGCCAAGGGCTCAGGTCCAGCCAGCATGGATTTAGGAAGGGCAGGTCCTGCCTCTCCAACCTGATCTCCTTCTATGATCAGGTGACTGCCTGGTGGATGTGGGCAGGCTGTGGATGTAGTCTGCCTGGACTTCAGCAATGCCTTTGACACCGCCCCCCACAGCAAACTCCTGGCCAAGCTGTCAGCCCATGGCTCGGACAGCAGCACTCTGAGCTGGGTTAGGAACTGGCTGGAGGCTGAGCCCAGATAGTGGTGGTGAATGGTGCCACAGCCAGCTGGCAGCCAGGCACTAGAGGTGTCCCCCAGGGATCAGTGCTGGGCCCCATCCTCTTTAATGTCTTCATTGACAATCTGGATGAGGGGATTGAGTCTATCATCAGTAAATTTACAGATGACAAACTGGGAGCAGGTGTTGATCAGTTAGAGTGTCAAAGGGCTCTGCAGAGGGACCTTGACCGGCTGGACAGATGATGGCATTCAATAAGTCCAAGTTCCAGGTGCTGCACTTTGGCCACAACAACCCCATGTAGAGCTACAGGCTGGGGTCAGAGTGGCTGGAGAGCTGCCAAACAGAGAGGAAACTGGGGGTGCTAATTGACAGCCATCTAAACATGAGCCACCAGTGTGCCCAGGTGGCCAAGAAGGCCAATGGCATCCTAGCCTGCATTAGGAATAGTGTGGCCAGAAGGAGCAGGGAGGTCATTGTGCCCCTGTACTCTGCATTGGTTAGGCCACACCTTGAGTCCTGTGTCCAGTTCTGGGCCCCTCAGTTTAAGAAAAGCCTGCCAGGGCAGGTTTAGGCTGGATGTTAGGAAGAAGTTCTATACAGAGAGAGTGATTGCCCATTGGAATGGGCTACCCGTGGAGGTGGTGGAGTCACCTTCATTGGAGGTGTTCAGGAGGAGACTTGATGGGGTACTTGGTGCCATGGGCTAGTTGTTTAGATGGGTTGGATTGGTTGATGGGTTGGACGCGAAGATCTTGAAGGTCTCTTTCAACCTGGTGTATTGTATTGTATTATTGTATTGTATTAAGAAGGATATTGAGACTCTTGAATGTGTCCAGAGAAGGGCAACAAGGCTGGGGAGAGGCCTCGAGCACAAGCCATGTGAGGAGAGGCTGAGGGAGCTGGGGTTGCTTAGCCTGGAGAAGAGGAGGCTCAGGGAAAACCTTATTGCTCTCTACAACTGCCTGAAGGGTGGTTGTAGCCAGGAGGGAGTTGGTCTCTTCTCTCAGGCAACCAGCACCAGAACGAGAGGACACAGTCTCAAGCTGCACCAGGGGAAGTTTAGGCTGGAGGTGAGGAGAAAGTTCTTCACAGAGGGAGTTGTTAGCCATTGGAATGGGCTGCCCAGGGAGGTGGTGGAGTCACCGTCCCTGGAGGTGTTCAAGAGGGGTTTGGACATGGTACTTGGTGCCATGGTCTAGTAGGCATGAGGTCTTGGGTAAACTGTTTGGACTTGAAGATCTTTGAGGTCTTTTCCAACCTTGTTGATTCTATGATTCTATGATTCTGAGACTTCATAGAATTCTAAAGCTCATCAACACAAGGTCTGCCATGTGCCACTCTGCTCTCTGGGTATCACGGTCACTTGGAGACCAGGATAGTTACAGAGCAGATGGAAGCTTTTCTAGTGTCAGCAGCTGTAACTCAGGCTTTGCACAGCACAGGTCATCACTGTGGGATCTGAACATCTCACTTGTTAAGGACCATTAATATGAGTGTAGTTCTGTACCTTGACACCACCTGAAGTTGTGCTGTATGGACAGGAAAAGGTCAATATGCAGTTCAGACTTCTGCCCAGCTTTTAGGGTAGCAGGAGATAGAAAAAAGGGAAGAAGAGAATACTGTAATTTTTGTTTACACTGCAATTCTGTCGTGGTGTATGTTTATTTAGTATACTCCTGTAGTATAATAACACCCTAGCCTGTTTTTAGCAGTCTGCCTATAACAGAGAATGAGCAACAGGGCTAGAAACATCTTTGCTAAAGTTTTATTCCCTCTCTGTGCTATTTTTCTCAGCACTTAACTGCTTTCCCACCTCTGTTCAGGATAATAAAAGAATGGGACACTCTTATCCAATGCTTCAGCTGATACTAAGAGGATAATAAAAGAATGATTCAATGTTCATTTGGAAAATCAATCAAAGTGGATTCTGATCTATTCTCCAAGGCTGACAAATCAGCTGAAAAAAAATCATTACACAAATGCTGATCCCATTCAGCAGCATGGGTAGGCGTCAGCATACATGACCAGATTTTTAAGGGCACTTACAGCTCTTAACAGCAGCCATCAAATGCGATTTTCAAAGGCACCTAAGTATCTAATTCTCATGGTGCTTATCTGTATCTTATGAGCCTAAGTACTGTTAAAAAAAAATTTCTATCCTTTGATCATTGTCAAGTGCATAAGGAAACTCAAAAGCATGTAAATGCTGAAAAATACTCATTCTGAGGAAGAGAGGGAGGGGGGAACAAGCACTACAGAGTAATTTAAAAGAAGAGGTCATTTCATAAATAATCCACATTCTCTTTGTGTTTCAGGAGCAAATGGCTCAAGTAAAAAGAAGTTATATAATTCTCACTTCCCAAAAGAAAAGTCTTTAGTTGATTTAAGCATGGCTCCTGAAGTGTGGAGTACTGTAGCTCATGTTTTTCAGTCTTGCTTCCCCTAAAGAAGATAATAGCAAAAAGCATTTTCTGATTCCATACAGCCCCTTCCAATAACTTTGGGACAGAATAGAATAGAATAGAATAGAATAGAATAGAATAGAATAGAATAGAATAGAATAAACCAGGTTGGAAGAGACCTTCAAGATCATCGCATCCAACCTATCATCCGACACCACCTAATCAACTAAAACATGCAACCAAGCACCTGCCCAATACTTCAAGAGAGTAAATTACCTCCTTCCCGTGTCCTGCTCCTTTGCGTGGTACTTTTGAAAGTATGTTTCTCTCAGTGCAGTTTTGCTGCATAAATGTTATTTCTTCTCACAAGAAAAGAAACTCTTCTGTCAAGAAGTCAAATAAATTACTTTCTGCCAAGAATTCAGCTTTTTTTAAACTTCTTTTCTTCTGGAAGATGGAAGTGTATCTGCCTTCCAGATAACATTTGAAAATTACATGCAAATTCCTGCACCTTCCTTAAATTTGCCAAATTTAAACTGTGTTTGACACTGACTGCATTCAGAAGAAAAATAAAAGGAAGTTGCTTCTAGGTCGAAATGATTTTAATTTTTTTGAAATTGTATTGTACAATTGGAGTACTGCCTCCAGTTCAGGAGCCCTGTGGTGGTTTGAGCCTTAACTGGAAGTTAAGAGCTCAGGTGGGTGCAAGGCTGAGAATCTCTCCCCCACTCCCCCCCTCCTCCCTCCCAACAGAGAGGGGAGAAAAGGAAAGAGCAAATCCACCAAACAATAATTTCGAGTTGGCTTGGAAGTAGAGAGGTAAAGAGTTGTCTTTAAGCAATATATATTAAGGGACCACAAGGATCATCCAGTTCCAACCCCCTGCCATGGGCAGGGACACCCCACACTAGATCAGGCTGGCCAGAGCCTGATCCAGCCTGGGCTTAAACACCTCAAGGGACGGGGCCTCAACCACCTCCCTGGACAACCCATTCCAGGGCCTCACCACCCTCACAGTGAAGAACTTCCTCCTCACATCTAGCCTGAATCTCCCCACCTCCAGCTTCATCCCATTCCCCCTAGTCCTATCACTCCCTGATAGCCTGAAAAGTCCCTCCCCAGCCTTCTTGTAGGCCCCCTTCAGATCCTGGAAGGCCACAATGAGGTCACCTCGGAGCCTTCTCTTCTCCAGACTGCACAGCCCCAACTCCTTCAGTCTGTCCTCATAGGAGAGCTGCTCCAGCCCTCTGATCATCCTTGTGGCCCTTCTCTGGACACCTTCCAGCACCTCCAGATCCCTCTTGCAATAGGGGCTCCAGAACTGGAGGCAGTACTCCAGGTGGGGTCTCACCAAAGCTGAGTAGAGGGGGAGAATCACCTCCCTTGCCCTGCTGGCCACACTTCTCCTGATGCAGCCCAGGATCTGATTGGCTTTCCAGGCTGCAAGTGCACATTGAGAGCTCCTGTTGAGCTTCTCCTCTACCAGCACCCCCAAGTCTCTCTCCTCTGGGCTGCTCCCCAGCCAGTCCCTGCCCAGCCTGGATTTGTGCCTGGGGTTGCCTCGACCCAGATGCAGGACCTTGCCCTTGGTCTTGTTGAAGCTCCTGAGGTTGGCTTGTGCCCACCTCTCCAGCCTGTCCAGGTCCCTCTGGATGGCATCCCTTCCCTCCAGCGTGTCTGCTGCACCACACAGCTTGGTGTCATCAGCAAACTTGCTGAGGGTGCACTCAGTGCCACTGTCCATGGCACCCACAAAGATGTTGAACAAGCCTGGTCCCGGGACTGATCCCTGAGGGACTCTGCTTGTCCCTGGCCTCCACTGGGACATGGACCATTGACAGCCACTCTTTGGGTGCATGACCTCATCTTTAAGGGGATATAGCAGCCTTTTAATTGCTCAGATTCACAAGGCAGTTATCATCATGGACTGCAGACTTCAGCTACCTGGTGCATAAATCAAAACCAAATATGAATTCAGGTACTCACCTATAAGCTCCTAGTGCCACGTGGGATGTGTAGAAACATTAGCATGAGGTCAGCAGATTCGTTGTGTGACCCGTGGGAAACTTGGTCCCTCCTGAAGGAGTTGATGAAGACCCAGCAGCAGAACCCAGGGCACCTTGTAAGGCCTCAGATTTGTAAATAAGTCAGAAAAGATGGGAAAAAAAAAAAGAAATTGAGAATAATATAAACCTCAGATAAACAAAACACTTTTCCTGAGCTGACAGTAGCACAGGAATTGTACATTTCCTATCTCTAGTTTTGAGAAATGCCCCATTTTGCATAAATGGAAAATCAATAGTGCATTAGGGAATATTCAGATTCACCTCTAAACTGGCTGTTTTGTAAAGCAAAGTGGGTTTTTTGTGAGCTCATGGAGGCTCAATATAAAGGTCTTAGCTTAGACATCAGCGGTAGACACTGAACCATTTGTACCTTGGGCTTACAACAGGCTGAAGCATTCCATTCTCCCAGGATTAGTAGAATTAGTAATGGATTAGTAATAGTAGAATTGCTAATGAATCTGTAATGGAAGACTGGTTTTAAAAGATTTGCTTCCATGTTTAAGTAACTGATTCTTTGAAGATGCTGCCTCTGACATTGTGCAAAGCTTGTGTTCAGGCTAGAGGAAAGAGACAAATAGAAACCCACAGGTTTACACCACTGTGCATGAAGCTTCATCAGGATCTACTTAGCTTTGCATGTTTTACAACCCAGATTTATCAGTTTCTTCCATTTTCAGTCTTTCAGTCTACTCTTCCAGCTAAGTGGTCATCATTGTGCACTTGAGAATGTCAAATGGTGTCTACACACAACCATCAAAACTTTGAACTGGAAAATAATTCACTACAAACTGACAAAAAATGTGGGCAGGAAGAAAGTGTCCAGGGGATACATGACAGAACCTGAACGAATTTTAAAAGCCACAGGGGAAAACAACCAGAAAAACCTCTCCAGAACACATGGCACCCTGCACTGAAAGCACTCCTGAACTGATCTGACGAGTGAATGGATCAGCACTCACACAAACCATGCTTTGTTTTTCTTACAGATGAGCGAAAAAAGCTGCTAGCAAGCACAAACAGCTCAGCTGAAGCCAGTTCTGGGAAAACTCATTCATGAAGCATCTTCAAAAAGAGAACTTATTCATTAAGTGACCGAAGAAACTTCTTTGCAGAGTCATGTTAGTTACCTCTTCTGCTGAAACTGTTTCACTGCCTGACTGCTTGACAGTCAGGGGGACACCAGCAAGCCTCACACCCTGCATTGCCCATTCAAGGCATACATAAAATGTTGACAGGAACCAAACAGAAGTCCACATTTCACATTAGAAAGAAGTCACAGTCCTAGCCCATTTGTAATAAATAACTCCAGCACCTGCAATGAAAGGGGAGTAACAAAGCATTAACAATTTGTCTGGCATCAGCCTGTTCAAGCTCCCTTCCATGCATGTTGAGAGGGAATTCTGCAGCAGGGGCCCCCAGGAGGCACTGGCATGTTTCATTATGACAGTCCCTGGCAGCTCATCGGTTTTACTCTGGAAGTAGTCAGCCCCTTCAGCAACCAAACTCATTTGTTTCCTATTCCAGCTTTTAGATTCTCAACCCTCTGGCCTTTTTCTTTTCTCTCCAAAGCAACTAGGGCAAACAATCCCATTTGGACCAGATTCTGGTCTATCCAAACCATCTCCCAGCAAGAGACAGAGGTGTGCCATGCCTAGCATCACTTACTGTGCTCCTGCGTACTCAGGAGCACAAAGGGAAGAAGGATGGCAACCACTTTTGCTTGATGACTAAAGCTTTCTCACCAAATTACATAAACATGTGCCAGATGATTTCGGGGAAAGCATGCCTGACAGATATTTGTAAAGGTTGCTCTTTGTTAGTGAAGTCTGCCTCTCATTAAATTCATTCAGATCACTTCCAGCCTCCAGCACAAGCAGCTCTGAGCCGCCTTCAAAATGGAAAGCCTTGATATCTTTCTTCATCTGAATTCAGATCAGTCTGAAAATCATTTTGGGGATGTTTCCTTACCTACTGTTCAGAATTAAATTACATGGATTTGACTCTAGTTGGCATTATGCATGCAGGTGCAATTAAGCAGTAACACTGTTAAGTTTCCATGCTGAAACAAGAAACTTTGCAGAAGTCATCCTTCACTGACCTTGTCACAATGGAAGCTGCCTCCTTGCAGCTGAGCAAAGCCCCCAGAACCACCCTTGCCCACAAGCCTGTGCTGTGACCTGTGCACCATCTTTCATGCCATTATCGAGTGCCCTCCCTACCCACTGGAAATTCACCATCATTTGGGGGAGTGTTTGCATTCTCTTCTAAAGACCCTACCTTTTCAAAAGTATTTGCTAATTTAACCATCATTTCTAAGCTCTGATGCATCATTTCAAATTCAAAGAATGCATTCAGGCATCTGACAAATGCAACAGGATTCAAAACATTGGCCTGTGTTTACAAACTACAACCAGACAAACCTTAAGGAGATGCCAGGGAGCAAGGCAGGATGCAATTACAGGATCCAAGCAGTGACAGGAAAGTGACACTGCTGTGTAGCTACTCCAAGTGACCTGATACTAGGGGAAAGGTCTCAGGTGTATGAATCTGCTTAGAGCATATTGGCAGATAAGGACATGCCACAGAAAAGGAGATCTCACAGAACTGTGACTATAGACAGTGCATCAAAACTCTTACCTGCCCACAGGGACGTGGAATGCCCTCATACAGACAGCTGTCCAGACAGAATTTACCTACGGGATTCTAGCACATTTCTTCAGGTCTCCGTTCTTCAGAGAAAGCATCTCCAGCTGCCCTTGTGACTCACGTAGAGTTAGTTATAGAAACTCACCTCCAGTCCTGTGTTTTCCAAACTGAGTCTCCACATTAGAACAACTAAAATAAATGAAAAAAAAAAAAAAAGAAAAAGCAGCAGCTACAAACTATGCATTAGCTGGCCCTAGGCTCGATCAAAGCACACCATGTACCACATCCCAAATCTCATCAACATCCAACCTTTTTAATCCTGGCAGCTCAGCTGAGGGGACAACCACCACATACTGCCATGGAATCAAAGGCATCTAAAATGAAATTTCACTCTGCATCAGCATTTTGTTTACTACCAGGAAGACTGAAAGTAATTTTAAAAGTTTCCAATTTCATTAAGAATAGTGTCAACATAAGCTTTCTTTGAAATAATTGCTGTTTTATTTCTGTCTTTTAAAAAAAAGAATTCTGAATGAAAAAATAACAATTATTGAATGTCTTGTCAAACATTGAGGGATCTGGATGAAGGAAAGGGTTCTAGGTCTTCTCAGATGATGAGGTCTTTGTTCATCTCTCTTACAAGCCTTCCCCTGCCAGTTCTGACTAGTCATTTAGTCATTCAGGTCTCTATTAATTGCATCCTTATTTGCTTTGTTTAAAATCAGGGCTACTGTCTCAACTTGTCCAACACACACACACACACAAAAAGATGATAAAGTATCCTTTGTACCTCAGATGTATTTTTCAGACTGCGTGACAGGTTCTCAAGGAAAGCATCTTCACTGATGCTGCACTATTACAGTTCACCGTCTCAATCCAAAAAGCCAGCACTTGAGATTCATCTGATATGTATCCAGTTGTGTCAACCCAAACTTCTGTGGCCAGCATGCAAAGCACCAGATCATGAAAAAAGGATCTCTTATTAAAATACTGAAATAAAATATAGGCAAATGCTTGCATGGTGGTTTGGCCTTGGCTGGGGGCCAGATGCCCACCAAAGCCGCTCTATCCCTCCTCCTTCTTGGACTGAGGAGGGGGAAAACAGAACAAGAGGCCCATGGGTCAAAAGCAGTTTAATAAAGCCCAAGTCAAGGCAGAAGCAAGAGCAAACACAGATCTTGTTCTCTGCTCCCCATCAGCAGCTGGTGCTGGGTCACTACTGAGAAGCAGGGCTCCAATAGGCACAGCGGCTGCTCTGCAGGATAGATGCCAGCAACAAATGCCCCCACACTGCCGTCTTTCACTGAGCTTCTATATGTGAGCTGATGTCATATGGCATGGAATACTCCTCTGGTCAGTTTGGGTCAGCTGGCCTGGCCATGTCCCCTCCCAACATCTTGCCCATCCCTCAGCTTACTGCTGGTGGTGAGGATAATCCTGTAAAAGCAGAGCCTTGGTGCTGTGGCAGCACTGCTCATCAGCAGACAACACACTGGTGTGTTACCAACCCCCAGCTACCACTGCAAAACACAACACTACGAAAGGTGCTCAGACAAACCCAGTACAGCTTGGGTTAAGGAATGTATACTGAAGGACACATCTATGCATTGTCAACAGCTTGGCATCATCAGGAAAAACAAAACTACTGTTTCAGTGTAATTACAGTGCCATCACTTAAACCTTTCCTGGGTTTCAATTTAACTTCTTTATCAATCTAGCTCTATCTAGTAATCACCTCCCTTCACCTCCCAGTACCCAGGTCTGCAATCCATATATCTTAGATTCCTCCAACAAACAAGCTACAACATCCCTCTGATTTTTTCTTTCTCCTGGATTACAGTGCCCAAACCCTACCCAACAGCTCCCCGTCACATTAATGCTACACCTCAGTGACAAGCTGCTTGTTCTCATTGAGCTCCCTCAGGAAAATGTACTACTTCTTCATTTGATCAAACCAGCCTCGACTTCAGTTCTCCCAGTGGTAAAAGACTTAGAAAGTCAATAGTTGCCTCATTTTTGGGGTCTCAAGACATTTTAAGGCTTGCCTACATTTCTCTTTCTATCCACAATCTCACAGTATCTAGAACCTCCTCTCTTTGATAGTTGATCCTGCCACCACTCTTGCCTTAAAAAATTCTCAGTACTAACTTTATGGGGGTATGCAAAATACAAGCTAATGATACTTGGACTAGAAATAAGGCTCATACTTCAACAAAGTGAGCAGTACATGGAACAGGTCTCTAGGACAGTAACACTTTCCATGCCCTCTCTGTGTCTAGAAATCTTCAGACCAGTTTCGGTACTCTTCTAGAAGCAAATATTTCTATCTACAGTCCACAAGTTGTGGGCTAGCCAAGGAGTTACACTACTGAATAACTTATTGTGCCTTGTACTTAAAAGCACTCTAGAGTTGTGGTGGGGTGAGAAAGTTCCCTCCCCACACACACAAAGAAAGAAACCACAGCTAGCTCAGTCGGAAAAGCAGATGAAAGCTCTATTAACAGGCACAAATGGAATGCAATGAATATGTACACAAATATACAATATTTACAATATATACAGAAATACACAGCAATGAACACAATGCAGAAAAGCCTTTTCCCTCCAGCCGGCCAGGGGGGTTCCCTGAACCCCCCTCTCCCCCTCCCTACCTCCCCTTTTTCCCAAAAAGGGTTAGAGAGAGAGAGAAAGGCAATTAAGGAAGAAAAATCTGTTAGCACAAAAGCACATGCAAGAATTAGCTTTCTTATCTGGTTAGCTGTTAACTCAAGGCCGTTCCTGCTTCAGAAGGAGAGAAGCCTACAAGAAGGCTGGGGAGGGACTTTTCAGACTATCAGGGAGTGATAGGACTAGGGGGAATGGGATGAAGCTGGAGGTGGGAGATTCAGGCTGGACATGAGGAGGAAGTTCTTCACCGTGAGGGTGGTGAAGGCCTGGAATGGGTTGTCGAGGGAGGTGGTTGGGGCCCCGTCCCTTGGGGTGTTTAAGCCCAGGCTGGATGAGGCTCTGGCCAGCCTGATCTAGGGTAGAGTGTCCCTGCCCATGGCAGGGGGGTTGGAACTAGATGATCCTTGTGGTCCCTTCCAACCCTAACTGAAACTATGAAACTATGAAACTAAACTAAGCCGTCCAGCCCACAGGACAGAGAAGCACAGACTGCACCCAGCCTGAACCCAGACCAGACTGAACTAACAGAACCCAAACTTAAAATTGCATTCTACAATCTACCAATGAAATTAGTTTAGACTATCTTGTTTTTGTTCCAATATCAAAAACATTCAGCCAGGGTGTTCAGCAACTGTCTCTTTCTTAAAGGCATAGCATCAACCGGTCACAAGAGTCTATCTCCTCCACAGATGCAAACAGGGGGCTGGTCACATACAGCCACTGCAGTCAGGAGAAACTCAAGGAGACAAAGGACTGGCCGCTGGCTGCAACTAACAGGCTCCTTAGCAGTTCAACATAGGTAAGATAAACAGAACTGCTTTGAACTTGATGAAAAGCCTCATTTATTTCTATCTCTGGATAAGAACATCAAATGTCTATTAATACCACAGTATTAATACCATTTCAAAGACATTTGCTCAGTGGGGCTTTCTTCATAAACACTTCTTGTGGGGTAAAGGCTTTAACTGCTGCTGGCAGTGGAATACTCACAGAAGGTTCAGCAGCAAAATCAGCTGCTCTTATCTAGAGGAGAGTTTTCAAAGCAGTTGGCTTCAGGACGAACCTCCTACTTAATTCTGTAAATTTTATTCTACTTGAAGCTTCTGTCTCTTCTTTCCATCGGTAAAATAAATGGAAACATAAATCAAACCTGTGCTAAATATCTTTCCCTTTGTTCTTGATTCTAATACCTACAGAAAAAGCACACTGCAGATTTCTGAAAGTTATTAAAAACTTGATTGCCAGCTCTAAACTGTTTTTGGTTTTGGTGGTTTTTGTTTTAAGTTTCCAAACTAAGTTCTACTGTACAAGTACAATGTGGAGAATGTGAACAACTGATAACTCTTTTTCTTCTGAAACAAAACAACCTTTCCTTCTTCCTGCTTGATATTTCCAATGTATTGAAACAAACAACAGACTTCTTTAAAATTCATGTTGCAGCATGTTTGTTCAGAGCCATAAACTATCAAATCAGAGAAAACACAAATGCTATATGCATCTTCTTATGTCTTTCAAGAACAACAGTAACAATAATATTTCATGTCAACTTTGCAATGCGGCTTTCACCAGGCCCAGTGTTCCAGCATGTAATTATGTCATTCAGGTTTCAATTTTCTTTTCCTTTGCTTTGAAGCACTTGCAAAAGCAACATCCAGGGAATTTCACAGCTGATGAAATCTTGGCCCTGAGACAGTGAATCACAGAACTCCCACAGTAGGACCCAGAATACTACCCTATTAAAGAGGTACATTCAATTAATTATGCTTTACAAAAATCTGCAGGGAAGCAAATCTCTCGACTTTGCTTTCTTAAAGGCTCAGAAACACAGGTCCTAGAATTACTCAGAATCAACAATACCTCCCCTGCCTTTGGGGAGAAATTGAAGTATTTTCTATAATAATAGGCCTAAAACTGGTATTTTGTTCAGGATCGTGTAAATGGTTCACTTTAAAAGAAAATAAAATATTCAAGAAGCTCTCAGAGAATGTAATTCCTTTTTCAGTTTGATAAATAATGAACTTAATGGTACAAGCCATTTGGCCCCTGAAAAGACCACAGCGTTAAAGTCTCTTGGCCTTTATGAAGCTAAACTTTTGTCCCTATATGAAGCTAAACTTTTCCTTTTTCCTGGAAGATCAGAATCTGTATTATCCATCAGAGTCATACTCAAAGCACCTGAGGCCTCAGCTTCTGTCATTTAGACTCTCTCCTCACAGGCAAAGTCCCAGAGAAGCAGCCCCTGTATTTCTGATGGTTTATCACAGACATGTTCCACCCAAGAAATCTTTTCTCATATTATTTCTCTCCTAAAAACCAAAAGCATGCTAAGTATTAAGAGGAAACATTCATGCAGTAAATTTTCCATTGGTAAAGTACAATGCAGTGAGCACAATAGAAGTAAATAAAGCAGATTAGCTGGAGGCCCCAAATAAATCCATGTTGCTAAATCCTACCTGTGCCTAGCTGCACTAGGGACTGGGGATGTTCTGCAGATTCTTTCCTCTCCAGTGCCCCCATATAAAGTATCAGCATGGCAAATTTCCTATCCACCCTGAAGCACACAAGAGACTGGGGAGAGGAAAGCTTAGCTTCATGTGTCAGCAAAGGAAGAAATGATGCACCCTTGCTCCTCCAATGCATGTATTTTCTTACTCTGAGCCCTTCTACCATCAGAAGACTCCTAGTCACAGCGCCTACTCTCTGCTCTTCAGCATGTTAAGACCATTGCAAGCCTATCACATATATGAAGGCTGGATTTCCCCTCCCTCACCCTCAGACTCCTGTTAAATCCTCCACTGTGACCCTTGATTTAGTCACTCACATGAAGGAAGATTCCTTCAGCCACTCAGCTGTCCTGGGTAACTGCTCCTGCCTTCAAGGTACAAGTAACCCTGAAGTGCAACTAGCTGTCCCTGACCACCCATCAGGGTGCATTCACATTCAGCTCTTACTTTTGATTAGCTGTACAGGCAATTGTTAAAACTTATCACTGAAATAATATAAATACATTACATAGGACGTATAACAAAAGTAACTTAGGAAAATGTGCATTTCTTTCAGACTTCTTGCTGACAGATACCCCTCACAATTAACTATTATCAACGCATAGGCAGCTGCTAATTGTTACTATTTTTATGTAGGTGATAGGACACTCAGTACATTAGACCATTAAATACTTGTTCTAATGACAAAGTAAGTTGCTCAGAGACAAACTCCAGGTTTTCAAGAGCACCAGGTCCCGTCTGTTACTCACACGCCTTCTCTGTGACATAGAAGAGGACTTTGGAGGAACACAGCAAGTAACTCATGGTGCCAAAGCAAATCTCTCTACAGCTTCCTGCTGAACTCTGTCTTTAATTATGGAGCAACCAAACATACTCCATTAAAAATAAACTTCGCAGTGTCTGCTTTGCAGGTCATGAACTTTTATCTGATATGTTGTTGTTGGCATTGACTCATTAATTCTCTGGAGCTGCACACAGCTTTGAATTCATTATTTTGCCTGTTCTGAACTACCACAGGGCATAAGGGTCAAAAGCTCTTTTTTTTTTTTTTCCCCCTAAAGTGTCCTAAGAACAAACAGCCTATGAGATAAGGCTGTACACCACAGCACTTGATGTATTACATCTCAGTGGTATCTGACAAGCCTTACTCCCTAGTGATGCAATTCTTTTCTAATAATTTAGTCTCAGTCTATTAAAAGACAATCATAGATAATGCATCCAGGCAAGTGGTGAAGGATGTCCAGAACAGTAACTTATAGAAAGGTTACCAAAACACAATTCTCAAAAAACCAAAGTTATTGATTTTTTAATAATTTCAGACAGAGACTGTTCTATAGATTTTCTGAAGGATTGAACATACCTGAAAGAAACTGGGAATGGATTTCCCCTTTGCTACCCCATATGTCACAATAGCAGATTTTTAAAATTAATCTACTGCTAAGTAAAGAGCAGAGCTAGCTATTCAGAAATCATCTTCTGATACCTCAAGACAGTATAGACTGCTGCTGCTTTGAATGTTCCCAGATTCAACATTCCACACAACTCCTGATGAAGAACTATTTCCACATAGCGCATAAATTAATGCAAAATCAGAGGTAGTCTTTGAAGCTTTGAAGCCGCGGCTGTCATCTGGGCTGTCAGTCCTAAAATGGCCACAGAGTAAAATAGAGCTTTTCATAGCATCCTGCTTCAGAAAACATCTGGTGGAATGGTTAGATTACCATTCAGGTTGTAGGAATCAGGGGAACCTGGAGCGTGCCGGCCTTTGCATCTTGACAAAGATGTCTTTAAAAAGTGTTTTGCCTAATTAAGATGCAAAGTTTGTGAGAGTATTTTACAAAGTTCTAAACAGAAACCATTTACCAGGACATCTGGTCTCATAACTACAACTAATAACAAGAACACTCAACTCAATTCCAGGTTTCTGCTTTCCAGAGGGTTAGACAGGAAGTTCCTTTGTGATGCTCAGCTTTTACATTTTAAGTTCATCTGTTGATCTTAAAACCAGAATCTGTCATAAAGTCTTTATAAATGAATACATTCCTGGATGTACTATTTATCTATAAAATAAATAGCATGCAGTTTTCTTACACTGTGACTCTCCTGCTTATACACTCTAGCCAAAAGGTTTTCATTTCAAAAGCATTTATTTTTATCACACACATTCTCAATGCAAAAAATACAAAATAAATTTTTTTAAAAAGTGATTTAAAGCACAGCTTTGACCACAGTGATAAAGAATGAAGTCAGTTCAACATCTGAGACATGGAAATGGCATCAAATTTACTATTTCTAGGTGTTAAATTCAGCACTGTAACAGTGCACTGATGTTTTCTAGCACTGCCATGAACATCAGGTGTTTACTGTGTCCTGACAAAGTCGCCTGAGCACTGGCCCAGTGCTGCTAGGTGACAATGTTTGCCATAGGTGACCCAGCCATCACGGGTTGGAGAACTGCATTATAAACTTCGCCAACATACTCAGCGTATTGCTAGTGACCACGAATTTGCAGTGCACAGATCAAGTGTACATGCTGACAGCACCCTCTTCTGGATAATCCACACAGAAAACAAGGACTCCCCATTTTGAAGTGAAGAAAAACGGTAAGAATTATAATAAAGAGCACAGAAGGAGGAAAATGGGGGAAAAGACCTTTTAAAGTAATGCACTCTTGCTCAAAACAGACTCTTTTTCTTCTTAATATTTTTCCAATTTTGTTTCCTTATTGTACATTTCATCACTAATTTACCACGAAAATGCAATATTAGCCCCCAAAATGTTGTGAACAAAGACATATACATTATTGTCAAAAATATACAATCTTGTCTTCTTCATTGTTTTTTGTCTCATATTGCAATGTACAGCAGCAGTGCCAAAGAGTCTGAGAGAAACTGAGCCGAAGAGGACACAGCAGACTGGAGCTGCCATAGAAACTTGAATGGGTGGACTAAAGAAACCAGATGTTGACACAATGTACCTCAGATGTGTAGGGAGGTACTTGCCATTGTTAATGACAGAACATACCAGAAAGCAATGTGGCCTTATTCACAGGGCCTGAGCAGTTAAAACATGGTTTAACCCACAAAAGCAGCTTTAAAAGCATGAACTGAAGCCAAAATAAATGTACATAAATTCTGCAGAATAAAATAACATTTTCATTTCAATAAGAATGACATGAAAAACTTTCACAAGCAGTCATAAAAGCACTGGTTTTCTTGTTTTGCATATGAAGCACTGGGGAAAAAATAAAGAAAGAAACAAAGAGGGGCTATTAAATGGATATTCCACAAGAGATAAATAAAAATCATTTACTAGAGGAATTTACAAAGGGGATAAAATCCATCTCCCAGATCCAGTTTAGGAAGATAAATTAGCAAGATAAATTAGCTTCAACTGCAACACTGCATTCTCATTAAGAATGTAATTTCTCAAGGCTGTTAATTGCTGAAGGATTTAAGCAGATGGACCAGAATTTCCACTTCATATAAGCCATGAGAAATAGGATCTTTCTTTTGTGCTCTTGACTGGCAAAGCCAGTGTCATTTCTGAGGCAACAAAACTCTGCACTCTGCTTATCAGTGCTCTCTACTCATAGTTCTCACAGGAGTAAGGAATGCACTTTCAGCACACATTTAAAGGCCTATCCTTAGGCCTTAGACTGCTTTTAGTTTAGATCTCCAGATTTTCAGGTTTCCCTAACTGACTTTATTTTCCTTCCATAGATCCAAGTTCTCATTAGAATGTAATACTACATTAAGGCCAGAAAAGCAGCTAGTTAGAACAAAGACTGAGTATGAGACTAAATCCTTGGTTTTCTTTATTTCATTCCTTGCTTTATTACAGTAGTACAGATATTCCATTTTTCTTTCACAGAAATTATGAAAGATAGAAAAAGTAATGCAGAGTTTCTCAAAGAAAAGAGCTGTCAAGTAATTACACGAGACTAAATCACATTCATTAACTTCTTAAGGGCTGCTGTGCAGACTTAAAGACTAATAAAAATACAGACCTTACAAAACACAATTTAACAGTGAAATGGACTTTTCAGCAAAGCCAAAAAATGAAATGAAGCTGCTCCATAAGCAGCATCAAAACGCTGCATGATGATGATAAAGATGACATTTACAAGGTTTGGTAATGCAAAGTGGTGAAGTTCACAGGAAATTAATCTAATATGGTAGGCATATCATTTCTCACAGAGGCTGGATCATAACTCAACTGACTCACCTGACAAGGTCAAAATTTACCACAGTATACACTTAATAACTGTAAGTTAAAGAGGCTTCGTCACATCTTAAATCACTTTCTGCATAATTTCAGACATAAAAATCTAATTCTGTGGCAACCAGAGGATCCATCCATGCTATACTAAAAGGAAACTCTCCAAAAATCATGATTAAAACATAATGACCCCTATTTAAAAAGTCTGTTATAATTAATTTGGATTATCAGCGAGCAAGTGAATACACAGCTTCCTAGCAAAATAAACTGTACAAAACAAAACCACATATTCCATCAGCATATCAGTTTTGCTGCAGACTCAGTTTT
>CM037632.1:20867760-20911558 GCA_015227895.2 Colaptes auratus
ACTAATTATACCACCTGGAGTTCCTTGCACAAAACAAACTTTAATTAGAAAATGTGGGTTTATGGAAAATGTTTGGTAAAAAAGTTGATGGTTTATTAGAAGCAGAATGTGGAAAGTTCCTTGCATGCTAAGGAGCAGCTGTACTTTTCAGAGTACACTTTGTCTATTTAAAGGGCTCAGAAATCTCTTCAGAAACTACTGGCATTTGGTCTTGTATCCTCTTTAGAAGAAGACAGGCAAGGTAAAATGGGTATTTGTTTAACATGATAGGTGCACTTCGCTAATTGTAGACATACAAATTATTTCTTTTTAAGGAAGTAGTAAAACCTGATGATCCATTTAATATGAGCCAACCTGAGAAACTGAATATTCAAACCTGGTACAGGCCTTTGTATCAGCTGAGTGGTGCAAAGTAGCTACTTTCTTCCCATCAATCTCCTCATTCTCCATTTGTGGAGAAACTCACCTCATATACTGCAATGCACTTTTCTGTTGCAAAGCAGAGTCTGCACTGGGAGGAGCTACATCTGCCATGGTTAAAATCACTGAAATAGCTTATAGAGTGTTTTACGCAGAAGTAGCAAACTACTGCTTTTACTATATGCGATGCAGAAGAAAACAGCACAGTCACAAGGGAACATTTTTTAATACCATTTTCACGCTCTTAAAATAGCCATCTATTTCTTACTGTGGAATATCCTTTTCAAAACAGTATTAGTTACATTTTTCTGAATTGAGTTTTTATTCTGAATATTTGTCTCAAATAAGGAGTTACAAGAAAGTCACTGGACAGGCAAGGGAAATCTGATGCTCTATATGTAGTATCAAAGGGGCAAATCCTCTTTCCCATATTCCCAACTTAGTCATCGTACTAGGGAAGAACTGTGAGGTCCCATCTCAGGGGCTGGAAAAATGAAGTGAACAGCAGTCCTCCAAAACAGGAATGTTCAAGGAAAGAACAATGACCTGCATTTATTGCGGGGTAGTGCTCCCAGTTGAGTTAATAAAGTTGTGGCCTAATTAAACTGAGCACTTCACATCTTGTTTTTCTTCTTGCATGGTCGGGACAATTAAGCATCCTTTGATGTAGAGTGCTCTGAGGAAATTCCCAATTACTTTATGAACAATTTTTGTCACAAACCCTGAGAGATTTATTGAAACCACCTACAGTGGAATGAGGCCAGAACCAATCAATATGGATGACCAGACTTAGGGCTGAGGACTTGAAAACTCGAAGGCCGCTAAATCCTAAGCACCACATCATAGAGAGAAATATAAGCTCTAGAAAGTGCTAGCTGGGTACTGTAAGCTGAACTAAATTCTGTGGATATTACTCAGCTTCACTCCTTGAAAATAAAGTGTTGACAATTACTGATTTTGTGTGTAGTGGAGGTGGTGTTACACTCTGACCGTATTCCAGTTGATAACTAAACAGTACAGATAAACTGCTTTGTTAATAAAGTTGAAAAGACATTTTGTACTTTGACCCAAAAATAAGTAAGAATATTACTAATTCCACATATTAGTAATGTTAAATAATAGTTTATTTAAAGTCAAACTGTTGTGGACACAGGATAAGGACTATCTGCACTTTCAAACTTATTGATATCACAGACAACTATGCTGTGTATTTTCCTCTGTAAACTGATCTATTCCACCTTAAAACTAGTTAGGTCATGAATACAGCTGAAAAACTGAAAATACAGAAGAAATAGTCTTAGAAAGCAATATATGCATATATTCCAAGTATGCATATATTTCAATCTCAAACTGTGTATTTCATATATTCCATTTCATTAATTGGTGCATGCAATTAATCTGAATTCAGATGCCTCATAAATACAGCTTCTTTTAAAAGCAATTTTCCAATGGCAGTGATAAGGAAATAATGATTAGAAGGATATATATATAAACAGAACCATTTATAGAATCATAGAACTGTTTCATTTGGAAAAGTCCTCTAAGATCAACAAGACCAATCATCAATTATAGTGCCTTCCAGCTTTAAGGAAAGTATCACTTTCATGCTATTCTACCATTCAAAAAAAAAGTTAGGTCAAAACTATTGTCTCTATTCAGTATCCACTTGTGGAGATAAAATAACCCCAAACCTAACAAGAACAATTATACAATTGGCCCATCTAAAATATGGTTTCTTTCGAGCACAAGAAAAGTATAGTATTGGAAACTCTCATCTGATAGTGCTTCTTTTCTGCATGTGGCAAAATTTGTTTTGTGAAATTTGGTTTTCTGGATAACTCAGCTCTCTGGCACCGAGTCTTTACAACTAAAATGTGAATGAAGTATTAAAATTAGGGTTATTCTAATACAAACTGGTCAGAAAATAAATAAATAATGAGAACCCAACATAAAATTCCCTGTAACACAATTCATCATTAGACAAATTATCTCTAAAATGCATCACAGGAAAGTAAAAAAAAGTTTCAATTATTTTGCATTGCAGTATAATAATGAGTCGTGACTAGGAAAAAAAAACGATACAGTCATTTACTAATGTTAAGTTCTACCCACTGGAAAACACCACTACTTCTGGTGAAATATTTTAAGACATCTATTCCATTCAACTCCCCAAACAAATAGCAGACAGTACTTCAAATGCATTGCAAGACTATTAGGTAATCTTTTTCTTTGTTTAGATTCAGTAGGGTTCAGTGACAAACATTCATCTTCTCTTTCTATAAAAGTTTCTGTTCTTTTGCATAGTTAAGAATGCTTTAATTTTAGCAGCAAGTCACCATTTTCTTCACCACTGATTAGCCTCACACAATAAACTTCAAACAAAATGCAAAAACAAGCCTTTAAATGTTTTAAATTATGAATTATTTGTTCTATGTTTAGATCACACAGTGGAAAGAGAAGCTACATCTGTAGGTAGGCTAACAGAATCAGACACAAGATTCTGAAATAAACCAATACCAGCTGCTCCCATGCCTCATTACTCGGCAGTAGCTGCTAGCCTGAAATATTGTACGTTGCGGAATCGTTGACTTTCAAAAGCCAAGCAGACTTTTGAGAAGATGTAGCAGTACAAAACAGACACTTCCCTCAGACAGAAAAAGGAAAAAAAAAAAAGTCCTACACTTCAGGGTATGTGTTCAACTGTTTTCCATTCTAAAGCACACATACTTTCCACCACTGTGCATTTTACTTATTTTAACAGGTGAAAGCAATTAGATTTAAAAAATTATTACATTGTCAGTGTTCCCACTTCTAAAAGAATTATGTAAAAATCCTGAAACTAGTGAAATACCTTTTTGAGTAGTAACACATACTTCATGCTTATAGAAGATACTGATGTAGGAATGACTATTTTAATCAGTTTCTAATCACTGAGCTCCTAAGAGAGGAAATATCATGGAAAAAACCAAAACATTTTGTTCCAGATACACAGTGCTGCCAAAAATGCTATGCACATAGGGGATTTTGTACAGCTATACGCATGCTGTACAAAAATAGAACTTCTAAAAAATAATCAGTCTTTGAAATCTATTAAATATGTTGTGTTTGCTGCACTCTGCGAAAACTAGATTGCAACAGCTAAAACTCTCAATAAAAGGTACAGTCAGACCATCACTGTCTCAAATCACAGAACGGTAGGACTTGGAAGGGACTCAGGAAGATCATTTACTCTAACGCCCCTGCTAGAGCAGGATCACCTAGAGTAAATTGTCCAGAAACATGACCAGGAGGGTTTTGAGTGTCCCCAGGAATGGGGAGGCCACAGCTCCTCTGAGCAGCTCATTCCAGTGCCCTGTCACACTCAAAGGTGAACATTTTTTCCTTATGCTTATTGGGAACCTCCTGTGTTCCAGTTTGTGCCCATTGCCACTTGTCCTGTTATTGCACACCTCTGAGAAGAGTCTGGCTCCACACACCTGACACTCACCCTTAAGATATTTATAAGAACTAATAATACACCCCCTCACCCCCCCAGTCTCTTTTTCTCCAGGCTAAAGAGACCCAACTCTCATTGGTGAGATCACTGGTGACCATTAAGAATGTGGTCATCAAGAAAGGAAACAGTGATTCACCTGCTCAAAACACAGAAGTAATTTTAAGGTAAAAGTTTATACAGTTAAAATTTCAGAGGTTTAATTTCCCAAATAATTAAATATTCCATGGCTCTCAAGACTCATTTTCAACAGAGTTGAAGTTTTAAACATTTATGTAATACATTTGGCATTAGAATTAGAAACCTGACTATGTTTGAAACAACAGGAATCAAATATGTATTTTAATTTGCCTACACCAAAGAAAACATTTGATACACACAAACTAATTAGGCAGAAAAGTTAATGCAGACTTGTGCTTTACTTAAAAAATTAATTCAGCGTGGTGGGTCTTCTGTAGTACTCCGGTGTATCATTTAGAGGAAGTATGTCACAGTATCATTCTTCATTTAAAAATACTAAAGTAATGAAAAGCAAGTTTCATAGTTTCATATTAGAACACCATTGTCATTTATCATCAATCACCAAGTATTTTTTTCTAATATTTCATATCTCTGAAACTGCCTTCTGCAAAATAAATTCAACTCACCATTTCAGAATAATAAGTGCTCACTGAATATTATTTCATAGTTTCATACTTTCATACTTTCATAGTTTCAGTTAGGGTTGGAAGGGACCACAAGGATCATCTGGTTCCAACCCCCCTGCCTTGGGCAGGGACACTCTACCCTAGATCAGGCTGGACAGAGCTTCATCCAGCCTGGTCTTAAACACCTCAAGGGACGGGGCCTCAACCACCTCCCTGGACAACCCATTCCAGGCCTTCACCACCCTCACAGTGAAGAACTTCCTCCTCATGTCCAGCCTGATGAATCTCCCATCTCCAGCTTCATCCCATTCCCCCTAGTCCTATCACTCCCTGATAGTCTGAAAAGTCCCTCCCCAGCCTTCTTGTAGGCCCCCTTCAGATACTGGAAGGCCACAATGAGGTCACCTCGGAGCCTTCTCTTCTCCAGACTGAACAGCCCCAACTCCTTCAGTCTGTCCTCATAGGAGAGGTGCTCCAGCCCTCTGATCATCCTCGTAGCCCTTCTCTGGACACCTTCCAGCACCTCCAGATCCCTCTTGTAATAGGGGCTCCAGAACTGGATGCAGTACTCCGGGTGGGGTCTCACCAGAGCTGAGTAGAGGGGGAGAATCACCTCCCTTGACCTGCTGGCCACACTTCTCCTGATGCAGCCCAGGATCTGATTGGCTTTCCGGGCTGCAAGTGCACACTGAGAGCTCATGTTGAGCTTCCTGTCCACCAGCACCCCCAAGTCTCTCTCCTCTGGGCTGCTCCCCAGCCAGTCACTGCCCAGCCTGTATTTGTGCCTGGGATTGCCTCGACCCAGATGCAGGACCCTGCAGTTGGTCTTGTTGAAGCTAATTATTTGCCTTACTCTCAAGTGGAAAATTATAAAAATTATTGTATGAGATCTAAAATGTAAGCAGTCACTAGTAGCAAGCATGTTAGGTAAGGCAACACCTTTTAAGTTCATCAGATAAATTGTTAGACACATACAGATCTTCCTGCCTGTTCAATGGTATGATATGGTCAGCATTATATCTTAGAAGCCTATTTAATCAATTTTTAAATTGCTTTAATTAGAAAAAAAAAACCCTAATAAATAAAACACACAAATCCAAGCTGAAAAATACTGAATATTTCATTTAAAATATAATATTCAACTACTTTGAAGAAATAACATTATTTTGCAGTGAAATGAGGCCTCTCCTTCTTCTGCATTTATCAGATGTAAAATAAATTTTGCTCAGTATCCTGGATTGCCTTTGACAAATAAAAAGTACCTACAAAAATTACTACCAATTATTAGTGGAAAAAAATTCTCAAGACAGAAATGTAGCACAGCATCCAGATAGTGCAAACCTGGAACACAGGTGATTTTCTCACTGCTGGCCATTCATTTTGCAAAGTTATCACACATAATTTGCTCTCCCTCCAGAAGAAATACAGTATAGTCCATCTTGGCAGTCTGTCAATGAACTAGCTCAAAATTCAACATCTACAGTGATATCTCTTATACTAATGACACATCCACATATGAAGTCCTTACCAAGTGAACACAAACAATAAGAGGGTGTAATTTTTTGGCATTACTGTGTCACAGCATTCTCAAACCATAAAGTTTACTCACAAAACCTGGGTTATCATCAACAGAGGGTTGGTTAATTCATTACTTTTCCTAACACTGTTTCACTTAATCTCAGGAAGCCCAGTCCTACCTACACCTTCAGGGAAGTTTCTATAGGTTCTGGACCTATATGGCATATTAAGATGGCATATTAAAGCTGGATTTGTTCTTTAACATACTGCAAACACTTTATATCTGCTCTCTAAGGAGAAGACAAAGGTGCATTAGTAATGCTTCAAGTGCAGCCTCTGTGCTATATGCCAGCCGGGTCCCTAAATTAGAAGTTATAAGCAAAGAAAGTGTATTGGGTTTGTGTGGCAAGAATTTGGTAGGTGGATGTCTACAAGGGTGGTTCTGTAAGAAGCTGCTAGAAGCTTCCCCTATGTTTGATCCAAGATGGACCCTCTGCTAGCCAAGGCTAAGCCCATCCATGATGGTGGTGGTGCCTCTGTAAAGGGAAGAAAATTGCACAACAACATCCACAAAGAAGAGTGAGAAAATGTGCAACAAAACTGTCCAGACACTAAGGTAAATTAAGCAGGAGGGGGAAGAGCTGCTCCAAGTACCAGAGCAGAGATTCTCCTGTTAGCCTATGCTGAAGATCATGCTGAGGCAGGCTGTCCTACTTCAGCCCACAGAGGACCCCATGCTGGATCAGGTGGATGTGCTCAAAGGAGACTGTGAGTCCATGGGAAACCCATGATGGAACAGGCTCCTGGCAGACCCGTGGAACCATGGAGAGAGAAGCCAGTTTTCTGGCTTGTGATCCTGTGAAAGAGACCTGTGTTGGAGCAGTGTTAGAATTGCTGCAGCCTGTGGGAAGGACCCACATGGAAGTTCATGGAGAACTATCTCCTGTGGGAAGGACTCTATGCTGGAGCAGGGGAAGACTGTGAGTTTCCCTCTGAACATGATGGAGCAGCAGAGACAATGAGTGATGAAATGATCATAACCCCCATTCTCTGTCTCTCTGATCTGCTGGTGGGGAGGAGGCAGAGAAAATCAGGAATAAAGTTGAGCCAGGAGGAACGGAGGGTGCATGGAAGATGTTTGTATGATTTGGCTTATTTCTCATTATCTGACCTGATTTGATTTGCAATAAATTCCCCAAGTCAGGTTTTGCCTTTAATGGTATTTGGTGAGTGAGTGCTCCTGGTCCTTGTCTGAAGCAATGACCCTTTTGGCTAAGGAAGCTAGGGAAGGGGGGAGTGATAGAGTGGCTTGGCAGGCACCTGGCATCCAGCCAGGGTCAACTCACCACAAAAATGCATGAGTAAGAGGAAAACAAGAGGTGTCAATACAAATCCACAACCATTAGGACTTAAGAAAATAACAACAAATTCTTAAAAAGTAACTGGGAAAGAATAAGCATTCAGCAAATTTCAATTTGGGGAAAAGGAGGGGTTTTTATTAAAATTCAGAGAGATAATTATAAACCAAAAGTATTAAAGTCATTGGAGAGCAATTAAAGCAAAAGGAATTCACTGCAACATTAATGTGGGTTTTTAACAAATCTTGGAATACTCTACAAGATCAAGAGAACTGCAAAAACTCAGTGTGGTGTTCATGTTTATGAAGATCAAACCTGAGAAGCTACAGGCAGGCTGACATCAAGCCAGTATAAATTCTGGAAAGGTGAGCAGTCAATAATTAAGAAATGATAGCATAATTCATGCACTTGTAAGTCTTGCCAACTGAACTCAATACCATTTTTTTTAATGCTGTAACAAGTTTGGCTAATAACATTAACTTGTATTGTCATAGTACACTTAGATTGCTATAAGATTTAATCTTGCATGACATTTTCAAGCACCATACAAAATCAATACTCTACATTACATGGATTAAAACTGTTTAAATACACGGATCTTGAAAACTGTAAGTGGAAAATTGTCAGACAGTGTAAGTTCTCTGAAGACCTTATTGTCCCAAATTTATTACTTCCATTGTAAATCTGAGATCAATTTTTTTCAGATGACCTCAGCCTTGATACAAAGGGAAACATCAATCAAAGAGATGGACTCATATTTCTCAGTACAACTCATCTGAGCATCACACAACTAAAATGTACCTTTCAAACAGAAATATTAAAGCTATAATCCAGTTCATTTATATAAAATAGCATTAAGAGATGACCAACTGTAAAGTAGGAGTGGACAATTGTTTAATTTACCAGGGGAAAAAAAATAAAAGAAAAAGAGCATTAAAAAAAGAGCATTTTGGAGTCTAATGGTAGAAAGCCATTATTTGGCTTTGGTCATGTAAAAATCACATTTCTAGATTTTAAATAATTACAATAAATAATCTATTGGTACCAACTGTTGACATATGTGGCAGATTATCTGCCTTTCCAAATCCTCACAAAAAGCTATGATACCTTTCTAAAAGAGACATCACATTTCAAGTAGAGGTTGCAATCTCAAGGAAACTACAAAAGTCTTTCAGAAGGTTCTGAGACCTGCACTATACAATGATTCTAAGTAAATTAGCAAGACTAGATTACTAGTCTTGACACACAGCATTTTGCAAAAAAAAAGAAAGGCAGAGTTTGGCCTTGACACAGATATGCACAAGTTCTTAAGGAAAATAAGATGTTAGTAACTTAAATAAAAGGGATAGTTTATAGCTACTTAATCTCATCCTCCTGTTTTCTCTACAAGAGGTAGTCCTGAAAGTGAATCTACAAGTGGAAAGTTTGACAGTAGTTGCATCTAGGTATTAGTAGTTCTACACCTAGGAATGTAACTTTTTTTTACTTCAGCAAAGTAGTTTAGAGCAACTGCCAGAAGAGGATTGGACTCCCCCATTTATTACAGCCCAGCTGTGTCTTAAGGACACTAGCTGGCTAGTGGCATTGCTGAAGCTCAGAAAGGCAACCTGGTTATGAAGGATTTTTTACACACATCTTTTACTGCAACTTCAGAAGCAATCATATTTTAGATTTAGTTTTAGTGTTCAGAGATGGGGATAGAAAAGTGGCAAAATAACCTGAAGAAATCACAAGACTGAGTCTCTCTTCAGCAACAGAAGAATTTAATCTCTGACAATTACCAGAATATGCTATGGATATATATGGATACAAATAGATCTATCTGAGAGCAAAAAGGGAAAACTGCATCTGTTATTTATCTGTTTAACATTCTAATAGAGATACTGTATACAGACAGTGCTCCATTTTTCTGATGAAACAACCAAGTGTGTCTGTGTGCAGAACTAACAAAGCTCAGGGTTTTTTCAGAAACCATTCTTAAAATTTCCTCATGCAAGACGTATTGCTTCCCCTCTCTCTTTACTACAATTACTCTAAGTTCCTCCCTTCTTCCCTAATTCCTTTTCCTTCTTATCCTTTTACTCCCTTTCCGTAAGAGAATTCTCCCATCTCTTTCATACCTCAACTAACTCCCAGCTGGCCAAGGGCCAGCACATGCTCTGAGGTCTTCCATAGAGACATGCTGATTTGCTGCTGAATACCCATGTACTGACTCTGGGACTGAAAGAACAGTTAATGGTAGTTCTAAGAATAAATTCAGCTTGGGTGTCATATTGACACTGGTTAGGAAGCAGATCTAAATTTATTTATTTATTTTCTTTTTCCTGCTGGAGGTTACTTGTCTAGTAGACTGGTACAAATCCTTTTCAATTCTTAAACATTTGATTACAAACACCACAGTCTAATCACACACACACACACACATATATATATTATTTTTCTTCATTTAGATTTTATTGAACACTAATATACAGCTGTGATGAAAGTGAGCAATCCAGTCCCAGTTCCCACTACCTGGAATCTCCTCAGAAGTAACAACAGAAAAATAGTCAATTATTAAATTTGCAGCAGATGCTGATTAGGATAGCCAAATTTTAAAATTAATATGCATAATTACATTCCTTACTCATATTCTCACTGACTAAGCCTTCTTTTTTATCTGCCAAGCAAAACCTGTATTTTCAAATTCTTTTAAAAAATCCATTTTTAAATCCACTTCTTTAGGAAGTCTTTTCATCTTTTACCTGTTTTACCTCATGTTTCCTACTTTTTCTTCTGCTGCTTTAAGTAAGGGTCCAATACAGAACAACTCAAAATTTGAAGGATATCTTATTCTGCCACATCTAGGAAGAAAATCATGCTGCAGATACACAATACAGTTTCTGGGGGCTCTCATCGTAGGAAGAAGAGTTCAGCTTTGGGTTTATGAGGAGGTCATAAGTGAAGGCACAACCCCCCAGAGCAGTCAGTGAAAGCCAGCACCAACAGCTCTGTGGCTGTTGGGTTGGGAAGTTGTGTGGCTATTCATAGCACTTAACCCAAAAAAGTTCTGTTGAGAAGCAGAAACTTTCTAAAAACATGTATTTGCATTATTGAAAAACATGGTGTATACATTGGAGCTTGCAGAGAAACGTTGGTAAAAAGACTTGGTAATTATCTAGAAAAGTATCAGAAACATGTGTAGGTCCTGCCTCAAACTCTTTTTGACTCCAACTTCTCTTCCACTAAATGCTGCCCTTTAAAAATTTTAGAATGTATTTAAAACCTAAGAGCTTTCTAGGTTAAACAGACACAAACCACCCAGACAAAGGAGAATACCTGTTCACATTACTGTGGATAGATATATATTGATAGAACTATGTAGGAAAGCTTGTTAAACCTTTCTGCATTTACAGATCAATATTTGTGACTTCAAAAAAAAAAGACTTTTTTGAGAAGTTTTATAATGTCAAATTATCCATACAAAACTTGTACCTGCAATTTTAGGATATAGATGTAGATTTCTTGCTGATTATAGATTATATTATGCTCACTGTGTGATCCCCTTATACAGAATGCATAGAAGAACAGAGAAGAATTCCCTACAGATCTCTAGATTTTTTTAAAATCACTTTCCATTTTATTAATGAAAGGTTTTAAATAAGAAGTGCTACAGGATTGCAGAAATAATTCAGGAAAAGTCTAGAGCTCTGATATGGGAGATGCATGTTTACATATAACCACCTCTAACTATGTGTCTCTTTATCTTGCTAATAAGAATAAAATCCACAGTGATCAACAATCTAATAATGACAACAAGAAGATGTATTTTACTAAACTCAAATTTAGATTTAGATGAAGCATTTAATTTCATTGGAATTCAAACTACCTCTATTTATGTATAGGCTCTGTGACATCTACATACATGTAACAGAAGCAATATTAACAGTAAAATTGTAAAGATAAAAATCAAACCAGCAATAACTAAATATAAAATTAGAACCAGACTTCACTGAAGTCCTAATCAGGTTTTGAAACCAGGAACCTTTCAGGAAGGGCCAAATATTTTCCACCCTTTTTCCCTTTTCCCTATTCCAGGTCAGATCCTCACTAATTCAACTGGCTCAAATGAACAGGCTAAACGAAAAAGAAAAACATAGTGAGACTAGAAGAGCTGTACCTTTTTTTCTCCCCCAAAAATATCAAAAGAAGTATATCAGAATCCATTTATACTAATGTTAGTCTAGACAGCTAACAATATATAACGTTGTTTGTTAAATACCAGTTTTACAAGCAATTAATTTTTGTGGCAGATATGTAATAGATTATTATATTTTTTGTTTACAACTATTTTCATTTACTTTCCGCACTCCTAATTTTCTCTGGAATGGAATCATACAAAATCAATACAAAAAGCTTCATGTTCATCCTAAGGAACTATACCTGAGATTCAAACTACAGGAATAACTTTTAAGTATTACAGTAAAAGCTGATTAAAAAAAAAAAAAAAGGCAGCATCACATTTAGGAAAACAACTGAAAGAAAACAAACACTAATGAGGTTTAACTTAGAAAGTGAAATTGAACTGGATCACCATTAATCAAAATATTTTTTGTTATTTTAACAAAAATCTAGCACTTCAAAATATATTGGGGCAGCACTATTTTGAAGAAGTGACTAGAATTCTAATTTACTAACATCCCAGACATTATACACAAAGATTACCAAGGTTTGCCCCTCCGTTAAGAATTAAGAAGCTCATATTTCCATTTGTAACTGATCCATTTTCTGACATCCATGTCCCACCAGAATTTTCATCATACTGTAATGATACGACTGAAAATGTAACTGCATATGCTTCTGCAAATAGGAGACAGAATCTTAAGGTGGCTAAAACTCAGACACCAAATTGAACACTATCTTAAGCCAGCTATAAGCAATGACTTCAAGAGTTTTTTTCCTATATTTATAAGATGAAGAGTAAAGTACATTTTACTCCTTTTTATTTTACTGATTGATCAAAAGCAATGATCAACCAGCCTTTTTTATTCCAGCATAATCTCAACAAATGTATTCTTTCACACTCTTTGGGACACCACAATCTCAATACCTCTATTTGGTATGTACCACTGATATGTAGTACTGGTCTGGACAATATTATTAAGGATTTTCCCTGACTAACTCCCCCGGTTGCATCAGTACATATATTATTAATTAGGAACATCATAGTACTAAATAAACAGAATTCCTACTCAATCTTCTGAGAAAATATTGTCACTCACTCTAAGCATGATATTAATCACCAGAGATTGTGTACCATCAGAGATTTCATTCATAAACTAGAAGATTGAATTTAGCTCAGATTTTATTTTTTTGTAGTTGATACACCTTATGAATTTTTATTTGGCTATAATACTGATAAGTACTTCACTGTTAAGTAAAACCTTTTCCTGATAAAATAGGGTTTTATTTCCCTTATTATGTTGTTCAACCAGACTGAAATTACCAATCAGTGCAAAACTATCCCTTCACTTCAAGAAGAGATACTGTTTGTTTAGAACTTTGAATTTTCTTTAGGTATAATGCACAAAGAATACAATATTCAGAGTTCAGGGTATGGAATATGGTGTAGTTTAACAATAAAGTACAGTAAAGTTTGAATAGCAAACTTATTTTTTTATGTAATCCATGTAGATATTCATACAAGACATACTTATTTGGAATTCATATACTGGAATGAAAAAGTATCATTTATTCTTATCTTGTAAATAACTTGTGAAAGCATCTAAGAGAAAAATCGAAAAGGAATATGTAATGAATTGATCATTTGAGTAAGACAGAGCTGTAAGCATCTGTCAGAAACATTCATCCCAAAGTCTAGAAGAAATTAACATTTTCTCAGGAGAAAGGTATAGTACATAAATCTAAATATAGTCATCTCTGGAATCACACACGAGCTTTAATCCATATGTAATTCACAATTAAGGAATTACTTTCTGAATTACAAGCATTACGAGCATAACAAATACAATTAACCTAGCATTTCAGACACAAATTAGCTCAATTAATATACCTCACCTATATGCCACTATGAATCTATCTACATTTCTACATTTTGATTTTTAATTGGATATGAAACATAACTTTAACATAGAAGTCAAGACACAAAGAACCTATATGTTCACTTTAAAGCAATTATTCAAGCACAATGTTTTGTGTCAATACACCACAAGTTAAAAAAAATCCTAAATCAAATCAGAATATAGCAGAAATTTGCATATGCATTCATGAGACTTACAAGAACAAAGTAATTATTATTAATTTAAACAAATAGCTCCTTAAACCAATTCTGTTCTCTGTGCTTTAGCAGGTGATAGCTGTCATTCCATACCTAAAGCAGGCAGCCATGTCATAACCTAGCTCAAAGAACTGTAAAGCCTTTTATATCCTGAGTCACCAAAACCCTTTCAGACCTCATCCCAACCTGCATCAGCTTGAGAGGAGTCCTTCTTTACAAGTGTCCTTTTTTTTTCCAATGATGATAATGAGTGTCCAGATGACATTCACAGCTCTAGATTGCCTCCACTGTGGGGAATCTGGAGTTATGCGAGATGAATATTGTCTTACATAAAGTCAGTTTCTGATATTTGTCTCTGACAAGTTGTCCTCCTCCTGCAATTCATCTGGATGATATTTGACCTAGTACCTTATTCTTTTGTGATTCTTTTGTGATTTAATTTTTTTTATTAATGTATTCCTTGTTCATTTCTTTAGCTGCCCTTTGTATAAGTCTAACAGGTGTATAGTGTTTTTCCCTATCTTTATCTGTCTAAAAAGAACGGATAACTCAAAATATTTATGCATGAACTCAGAAGAGTTCAAAAGCTAATTAATGTTTCAAATGGGAACAGACAGAAGGAGGTTTTCTATTCAGACATGCTATTCAGCAAAATGATGTAATTCCTAGACAGACAAAAGTCTGTTAAAATCATCTGTGGATCTCAGTTAAGTCAGTTAATTCCTGTTCACCCCTAAATATGGGATGTATCAATTAGTTTATCTTTTTGAGAATTTTGAAAGAAAACAAATCAGACATTTGAGGTTCAAGGGAAACATTACTGAGTTCAAGCTCAGTATTTATTTTAATTCTGACAGCAAAATAACTGCTTCCAGTTCAACTGGAATGCTATGAAATTTCAGTTCATCCATGACCGCTAAGAATTTGGGAGAAGCAGGCTCCAACTCTATTAAAAAACAAAAACACAACAAAAAAGTTCTATGTCTCCAAGCATTATTTTATATAAATATATGTATGAAGCTGTCAGAGAAGTTCTCTTCTAACAAAAGAAATCCATGCAAACCTGAAAATCTACATGAGTTTGATTAAAGTCTAAAAAAGCTGAAGACTACACATGCTTAGATGAGTTGCACAAAGCAAGTATTTTGGAATATTTTATCTTAATTAAGAATACTCTACCACCTAACATTTCCTAAGTAATAAATCAAGTTTAACATAGGTCAAAATTTAGCCATCTACATGGAACTGCCCTTACTCAAGGGGCTGGTGGATGTGGGGGTAAAAAGATCTAGAAGTCAAGGGACAATCATTCTACTAAAATTACTGGAGACAACAGAGCATCCCAGCTCAGCCTAAAGTAAATACCCAGTGACTCACCAGTTTTATCACTGATCTGCATGATACTTTCCAACAGCAGCCTTTACCAAGGCACAAAGAAATTGGTTTTCCATAGGATAAAAGAGAAGATCATGGCATAAAAATGTAATTGGATAAAAGATGGAAAATAGAAAAAGTTAAAATGAGTAAAATTAAGTTGTATTATGTTATTTATGAATTTATGATAAACAAAAATGTGGACCTTTGTATAGCTAACTGGAAAACAAAATAGTGAACATTATTCAACATAGATAAACATAAAATGCAAGATGGTATCAAGCACTTGGTGCCATGGTTTAGTAGTCATGAGGTCTTGGGTGACAGGTTGAACTTGATGATCTTTGAGGTCTTTTCTAACCTTATTGATTCTATGATTCTATGGTGCTATGAAGTGACATTGATGCTGGGTTCAAAACACATAAAAGCAGATGATTATTTAACAGAACTAGGATAAAGTTATGGTGAAAATAATCACTGTTATAAATTGAAATCTCCACTGGATCAGGAAGTCCTTGAGTTGCAAAAATATTCCACCTTTTTGACATGCTCACTTTCTCTTCCCAAGTGTATACTGTTTGCTATTGTTGGTGACAACATTACAGGGAGGGACAGGTCTCTGCTTTGTGAAACCACTCAGTCCTATAAAGAAGCACACATACTGGAATTGGTTTTAGTGGCATTCTGGAGTGCTGGACTAACTTCACTTGTATCATGGAGGTTTTGTGTGACACTAAACACATGTTAAAACTTCTTTTCTTCTGGCTGACATGAATTTAAGCTTCCCTCTCTGAAGGGGTCAAATCAGTCTGATGTGCTGGACATCACAGGACATCAGTGACTGCAGTATTCTGGATAAAGTAAGTTTTGGTAACACTCAGTACTCCAATAGCAATAGACCACAGAAGTCCCTGTGTCTTTGCTTGCTATTTATAAAGCATGAATAATATCAAAGCATCCCCCAAACGATTCTGGAAATTATTCTGGAAATTTTTAGAACTATATATAATGTGGCTGAACCACAGCTTGTACACATAAAAGAAATATGTAAACCCAAAGATACTAACAAGGATGACTGGGAGATGTGCCTCAAAACAGCATTCCTCATAGAACATAAGATTAAAGCAATAAGTACAATATAATCTAATATGAAAATGAAGTGGATATTTAAATAAAGCTACTAAGAAAGTAGGCAAGAATATTGGCCCCTCATCTTTATTTTGTTTTATTCTCCTAGAATGAAGTCAGGATGTATAATAAAAGTAAAGAACATCTCATCACAGAACAACTTATACTGAAGTGATGGGGATGCTAGATTAGTGACACATATGGGGAAGATTTGTGAATGACTCATAAAATATATAGACGTTTATGTGATACCATTGTCTGAAATTATTTGAGGGAAAGTAATGAATTCAACAAGTCCATGTTTAGTCTGATTTGCATGTATGAAAGACTAACTTTAATGTAGTGAACCTGCTATTTAGAAAAGCGGATAATAACGTGCAGCCAAATGGGTGAAAATTATTTGTGGAATCGTAATACTGTCACCTAATCACTCAAAACAGAACCCAGAATCTGGGACTTGTATTAGCATTATCTACTCTGCTGTATTGGAAATGCAATTTATAATTAATCCTAACATTGCAAGGTTCCTAGATGTCTCAATTCTTACTTCATATCTTTTTTTAACCAAGATCTGTTAAAGTGTTTTTTAACAAAAGGGTTAAATTTTTAAAACAAAGCTAAAAATGGTTGGTATTGATTTTAAATGAGGTCTATGATGTTCCACGTTTATGATGTTCTTCAGGCTTTAAAAAAGAAAAGGGGGAAAATGTCCTGTAATTAATTTTTCCAAGGTCCTGCAGATTTTTGCACACTAATTTTTCCTATTTTTAGTATTTACACAGTATGTGTAAATACAGATTTTTAAAGGCAAAACAAACAAAGAAAAAATACTATTAACAAATACTCAACTTTTAATGAAAGTTATTACCATGTAATATTAACATAAATTTAAAACTTCTGTGCAAACTGTTTGTTGGAGGTATTATATCCCTTTTACAGAAGTATTTAACATTTTAATGCTTCACGTTATTCCTAGACTAGAAAAATTCAAAATTCTCTATTTTTTAAAATTCTCTTAGCAGAGACTCTGCAGAGATCAAATCTGGGCCACAAATTACAATGTAGATTTAAGTAACTACCAGTTACCACAGTATAGATTAAGGTAACTAACTGAGTACTCCTTAGCTTGTTTTAGCCTTCTACAGCTCACAAACTTTGACGGCTTTAAGTTTTGATCAACAAACTACAACCTCCTTACCTTCAATATGACTCTTTGAGGACCAGTTTGATAGCTCAGCCTCTCTCTCCACTAAATTGACTCACCACAAATGAAATTGAGGAAGCATTCTCATTGAGAGGTGAAGATTCAGAGACATGGGACATGCAGTTTACCTCTGGATATGACAGCAAAAGTAAAATGATTAAGAAGAGAATAAAACTCAAGCTTCAATGAACTCAGTTGCTGATGACTCTAATCAATTTCTATAGCCTGACCTCTTCACCCATTGATGATTATAAACTGATTTTACGTTTCATAGCAGAACTTTTGACATACACTTAAAAGAAATACATAAATTCATGGTTCTCATGGGTAAAAAAATACACATTTAAAAGCATAAAATCAAAAAAGTTAACAGTTTCAAAATCAGCTAAAAATAATAGAGTGTTTTTTTTCAAAGCCCTCCTAAAGCCCAAGTATCAAAATTTGAGGTGTCCAAATTCTGATTTCATTAGATTCTAAATATCACTAAAACATGTAACTGACATGGCAAGAGCTAGGAGAATTTTCTGTTTCCCTTCTGTTTTCCTCTCTGTTGGCAATATATATTATTACAATACTCACATGCTCTTACATCTGATCCTCATTGTGAGTGGAATCAATTCTCAGTCATGGTTTTCATAACTACATTCTCAATAGCTGCTGCATTGCTAGCCGCAAAATGGTATTCAACAGTGGTTCAGAGATATCTGTTGTTGAGGTTTATGGTCAACAAAAAGCACTTTCTCAGTGATGGCAGAGGCTATATATAGAGCTGGAAGGATGAGTCACAGTGAATGAAGTGTATGATAAATTTAGCACTACTTTGTGTTTATGCTTTATTCACTGAAAGGAATGACATTTTACAAAACTCTTCATCATTTGGACCTATCTGTTCAAACAAAATTCAGATTAGGACTTGGTCATGTGCTGGTTGCTTTCAGTTTTGCTATGTGGAAGTTCCTACTCAATACTGTCTGGTTCAGGATATAAATAATGGCATTTACTCTGTTCCTTGACTGAATGACCCACACAGAACAATTTGGGGAGAGGTGTCTTTCATCAGCAGGTTACCGTTTGTGCTGTTTGCTTCTCTGTTGTTTTCAAAATGCTTCTTGAAACTGCTGACACATTATGAATACGATCTTGCTGAAGTACTTATGAGAAAAGACTAATGCTTTTTCATAAGAAACACTCAAATGCTTTTTAACATTTCCCCTTCAGAAATCTCAGGCATACCTCTTGCAGAAAACACACTCAGATTAATCTAAAACTGCTAACATCTGTGCTAACTTTAATAGATATATTAGTAATATAGGGACTAGCAGATGATCAATTCCTAACCAGAATATTGGGGGTTATTCTTGTTAAGGCTTTATGCAAAAGCAAAGGTTTACTTTTGCAAGCCATTCTACTGACGATAAACCTCACTTTTTAAAAGAACACACAGAAAATTGATCATAGAAGATTGCTAAAAAAACTTTCCATTTCTTTTTCTTTCCTGTATTTGTTCATTTAAAAGGGCAATATTCAAGTGTTTGTAACTGTGTCTGATATGTATTATTCCAAAGATTTTTGCTTAGACTTTGGTTCTACAGAATGAGAAGCCACAGAGGACTGACGAACTGGTATGATTGTTCATGCTTTGACTTAGCAAATTCAAAATTCCTTTAACACTTCCCAAGTTATGTCTGAAATACAATTTCTCAAAGTATTCTTAGCTTGCATTCTGGAAAATCTGGATATTACCCAAATTCCAAATGACTGCTTTCTCTCTTTCTAGGCAAGGAAAGGGCAGGAGGAAGCTTAACACGGGAAGATAAACATCTTGAAGTATCAGTAACATGTTATCTTGATGAAGCAGTTCAGAAGTCACTACTTTCACGAGCACTTTAAGATTTAACCACCAAACCCACCAACTTACTTTACAATTCCCGCTTGCCCTCTTGCTTTCAAAATGGTGATATGTGGCAAAATTTGTAATATGCATTATGATATTCTTTCAAAAATAGTTTAATGCTACATTAATTCATCTACATTGCAAGACTTTTTTTTTTTTTTAACTTGAGGCATGCCTAAAGAGCTGGATTTTCTCTTTTTTCTTCCGAATCTACAGTAGTTCCGTTTCCATACAGATATAAGCCCTTGTATAAGCAATTGAACTTTTCACACCCTCAAAAGCCGCAAAATCAGATGGTCTGTGGTTTTTGCAGCTGGTGCACTGTAATCATATTGGGTAGTGTCATATGAAAAATATTTCACTCCCCAAGCTCTAAACAGAATCACTCATTAATGAAATGCAGGCAGCACAATGAGATCATGTAAGGTATAGATTTCAACAGTTACACTAAAACCAGTAAAGGAACACTGAACAAGAACACAAATCAAGCTCCTCTGCCAGAACAGGATGTTTTTTAAAGGAATGTCTTCCTAGATTTAACATTTGCTTTCAAAACAACTGCTAACCACTACCCAGAAAAACCTACAGTACAAGTGTTAGCAGACTAAACAATGACAATTTGGCAGAGGAAAAACAGTAAATAACTTCAGACATAGTTACTTTACAGTCTGTCTCACCCCAATACACCACTATCAAATCACAAAATTATTTACTTAATACCACATATGGAATCTGCTTACTTAAGAAAATAAGCTGTCACCAGAAAAACTTTGTTAAAAATAATTTCAGGGCTGAGGTTTATCGAATTTCACTTTAGTTTGTTATTACAAAATCTAAAAAAAAAAGAAAGTTGAGGCTATCTAGTTGCAAAAATATTATATTAAGCCCACTTATACAAAAAACATATATTTAGGCAGAGTTTTTAAACTCTATTACTAGTACTATTCATTAAAAGAATGACCATGATTTTGCAATGTGTGTCACGATATTTTGAGTAAAATGTAGCAGAATGCATTACTTCTTTTCTATCTTTCCCAAATGATACCCATCTGTTTTCACTCAATCTAAAAGCCTTCTTTAACTAAGAAAAGCCTCAGCAGAAATAAACACCAATACCACTGAGGTACGTTATGGAATTGATTCTCCTCTCACTGACTCCAACACAACTCTGCAGACTTCAGTGGCCTGAACATGATAGCTGTAACTGAGCCAAGGATCAGGCTCTGTGCAACTATTTTATAATCTAAGGACTATAACAGGTTTATTTTATCTGGGGAGAATATCTGGAAGAGGAAAGTATATCCAAGCAAAACAGGTTATATCTTTCCAGTGAAGATATATCAGTAACGAATGGCCATCTACATTTGTATCTCTCCCACATTTTTAACTTCTAAAATAACAGCAGTTTGAAAATCCCATGCAATTGGGATAACCCTTTAAATCAAAATAAAATGGATGTCTAATTTAGTAATTGGAGACCAGGAGACCTGAGAGGTTTTTTCCTGCTACTCCTCACTTTCCTACACTTTTCCCTCACAATGCAGAAGAAAACTTCACTGCAAAATTTTTGAGAAGCAACTTTCTATTTGATGAATAGTGTGTTATGATTATCCTCTTTTTGTAGTAATTACTTTTGTAGTAATTTATATGCTTTTAATTGTCCAATATCAGTCAACATAGGAGAATTACTGAAGGTTATATCTTTTAGCCAAACAAGTATACAGTGCGTGAGATAAACGTCTCCATTTATCTGCATCTGTTGTCCATAAAATGTTTATATGCCTCATTTCTGCCACCTGGCAATAAACTCCAGCTTACACTTGAAACACTACACGGAGTTGAAATAATCCATAGTACCACAGCTCAATACGGAGAATTAAACATGAGCTAAGAATAGAGCTGCTTCCATATGAATCCAGTATCAGTACCAATGCAAAAGCCTACAAGGAGTCATAAATACCACATAAACAGTAAAGAAAACTCTGCACATTTTCCAGTCCCTTATTTTTGCACAAGTTTCCACAATTACAAGCCATCTGTTTAAAAACAAACTACAATAAAAGAAATAAATAAATAACCCCCCCCAAACCTAAACATCTCCACAAATCCCCACAACACAACTATATTATAAAGCAAAAATAAACCATATAATATATTAGGTTGGAAGAGGCCCAAAGGGATCATGGATTCCAACTCCTAGATTATTACTACTCATTAGTAATTATTACTAATGAGTAGTAGTAATAACAATAATAAAAAACCAGGAGCTACACTTGGAGCTTCAATTCAGTGTATGTTAAGTTCCCAAATACATCTAAGTACTTCATAAACCCCTGTATTCTACACTGTGATCACAGTATTTTTATATATTGTTTCTTTGTAAAGCAGCATAGTAAATACACCAGGTTTATTACATTCAATAACAAGTCTTCTCAAATAAAATTCTTCTACAACTAAATACATCTAAAAAAAAGTGCTCCTCTTAATTGAGAAAATTATATTAAGTGTAACTGGAAGAAGCTGTCTCAAAATATAAACTGTGTCCATGGGTTTTATACCATATACTAATAGAGTATCATGCTTCTTAAATATAAAAGTTAGAAATGCTTATAGAGTACTGTGCAATAAAAAGCCACTCTGAACAAAATATTGAGGCATATGATGTATGGCCATTTTTTATTTACACCTGCTTTTACACAAACTAACTCACTTGACTTCAGTAAAAAAACCTACTTTGTGTGTTAGCTTGCAGGGCACCACTCTAGGACTTCAAAGCAAGAATGATACAAAATTAACATCAAAAATATGTTATGGATTAGAATGGATTAGAAGCAGGCAAATCAGTAAGTCTCAGAATGTAATTGCAAACAGGGAGTTATATTAAGGGCATTTGCAAGAGAGATCCGCTGTGTTAGGTTACTGGTCCCATACTGCTCACACTTTTATTAACAACCTTCAAGTAAATGCAAATACATTAATGATGATGTTTGCTGACAACACAGCAAATGATGATGAGAGCCAAGTATTAGAATAAAATTATCTAAATCTCTAAAAATGCTCTGCTTAACACAAATACTTTTTCTACCACCACATGTGTAAACCTCTACATCTAGCTACTAAGAAAGAAGTCCGGATTCAGAGGATGAAACATGGCATCTTAGGAAAATTACAGACTTGGAGTTAGGATGCACAGCTAAGTCCCATGGCACAGTGGTCAAATGTGCAAAGACCCCTGACAGCATGAAGAATAGGAAAAGGAAGGTTATGCTTTTTTAAATCCCAAAGTAACATAAGCACTGCAGAACACCGTGACCAGTTGTAATGTTCACCACATATCTGAAGAGTTTAAAAGCTAATCCAGATAACATGAAAACATTTCTAATATACTGAAAACCAGAAGTATTCTTCTATTCACATTTTCAAAGGAAAAGTTAAAAATGTGTGATACTCAGGTTCTTCATCACATGAAGATCCAATGATTGCAGTTTAAACCTAGAGACATGCAGATGTCAATGGATAGAGCAGCATTTTAAAACTTTAGTAGTCCCCTTAATCAGCAGCGGACTATCTTAACTGATCTGCCAGCCACAAGAAGAAAAACTGTAAGCAATGGCTTTAGCTTGAATAAAATAACTGCCTTTCTATACAAAATGTCATTGCCTATTACACTCTCCTACACTCATATTCCAAAAGCAGCTCCAGGGTACAGTCACAATTATCTTTTAAGACAAAGATGCAGCTATTTAATGGTGGCTAGGGGAACACATGAGAATCTAGCCACTGTTCATACACTGCTGTTAAAGCCATTGTAGATATCTGGTCACAAGGAACTCGATACCAGATGATAATATTGTTACTGACTGAATTGGACCCTTCTGTTTCATAAAGCACAAGAAGAGGTGCAGATACTAAAAGTATCATATTTACATTGGAAAAGAATGTAATTTGAAAATTTAAGCATACGTAATAAAAGAAGAAGTAGGCACAGTAAAATTTTGTAGCAGTGATCTCATCTGAGTAAGGAAATGGAATGATTTGAAAATTAATGTCTACTGAATATTGGAAAACCAGGTAGGAAAACTAACAGTCTTCTAAACCATTACTACTTCATTGCAACCGAAAGTATTGTTTTTACTTTTATTTACTCAGACATCGGCTGGGTAACAAAATAAAATCTCACCACAAAATGTCCTGAGTTATGCAGAATACAAGCTTGTATTCTAATAGTGAAAAATCCCAGAGCACCTTTCACATGCCCTGTTCCCATTAAGAAAAGCAGAATGTTAAAGGTATGATTAAGTTTAAATAATGTAGAGGAAAAAAACTGAAGAATGCAAAATTTTATGCATATTGTAACACTCACATTGTTCAGAATATGACTGGTTATGAACAGACTAATGGTACATGACAGAAAGGAGAGGACAGAAAAGAAGTTCACTGATACATCACAACATCCAGTTGGCAGTGTTCTCGGAGATCCTTAATGATCTGGAAATGAATGTGAGTAACTACACCAAAATTGGCAGCTTGTATTAAACTGGAAAACTCTGAAAACTATCAATATAAACACAGAAATGATTGTTTTAAAGAAAGACCTTAAGGAAGATTAAAGACATCACTTCAGCAGCACAACACAAACTTTATCAACTAGAAGAAAAATTACTATAATCTTGCATTCCATAGGATGAATTAATCATCATCATATTATTCAAATATCTAGGTGCTTCTGGATAACAAATTGGATATGAAAATGAATGAAATACTACAACATAGCATAAGGCAGAACCACCACAAAGAAACACAAAAACATACAGAACTACCATCATCTGGAAAAAGGGGTCTCCTGTCTCTTTGTACACATTTGGTAGCGTATCACTTACATTTAGCTGGAATCCTGGTGTACTGTAAAGCCCTTCAGGGTAGCAGGAGTCCCAAAGGACTGTAAATCATCCTAAGTGAAGGAGTGAATCTCTCTGCTTTTCCACAGCACACAGCACAGGAGAACCCATGCTCATCAAAGCTACTACTTGGGAGTCCTACCTCAGTGAATAGCCACGGTAGGCCAAACAAACCGTAGACCAATCATCAGAAGAAAGATATAGCAAAAAATAAGAATTGAATAGAATAGAATTAACCAGGTTGGAAAAGACCTTTGAGATCATTGAGTCCAACCTATCATCCAACTAAACCATGGCACCAAGCACCCCATCCAGAGTCTTCCTAAACACCTCCAGGGATGGCGACTCCACCACCTCCCTAGGCAGCCCATTCCAATGGCCAATCACTCTTTCTATGAAGAAGTTCTTCCTAACATCCAGCCTAAACCTCCCCTGGTGCAGCTCAAGACAGTGTCCTCTTCTTCTGGTGCTGGTTGCCTGGGAGAAGAGACCAACTCCCACCTGGCTACAACCTCCCTTAAGGTAATTGTAGAAAGCAATAAGGTCTCCCCTGAGCCTCCTCTTCTCCAGGCTAAGCAACCCCAGCTCCCTCAGCCTCTCCTCATAGGGCTTGTGCTCCAAATCCCTCCCCAGCTTTGTTGCCCTTCTCTGGACACGTTCCAGCAACTCAACATCTTTCCTAAACTGAGGGGCCCAGAACTGGACACAGGACTCAACGTGTGGCCTAACCAGTGCTGAGTACAGGGGCACAATGCCCTCCCTGCTCCTGCTGGTTATACTATTCCTGATACAGGCCAGGATGCCATTTGCCTTCTTGGCCACCTAGGCACACTGCTGGCTCATGTTCAGCCTACTGTCAACCAGCACCCCCAGGTTGCTTTCTGCCTGGCTGCTCTCCAGCCACTCTGTCCCCAGCCAGTAGTACTGCATGGGGTTGTTATGGCCAATGTGCAGAACCTGGCACTTAGATGTGTTAAATCTCATGCCGTTGGACTCCGCCCATCTGTCCAGCCAGTCATGGTCTCTCTGCAGAGGTCTCCTACCCTCTAACAGATCAGCACCTGCCCCCAGCTTGGTGTCATCTACAAACTTACTGATGATGGACTCAATACCCTCATCCAGATCATCAATAAAGATACTAAAGAGCATGGGGCCCAGCACTGAGCCCTGGGGAACACTGCTAGTGACTGGCTGCCAGCTAGATATGACACCATTCACCACCACTCTCTGGGGTTGGCCCTCCAGCCAGTTCCTAACCCAGTTCAGAGTGCTGCTGTCCAAGCTATGGGCTGACAGCTTGGCCAGGAGTTTGCCTTGCTGAAGTCCAGGTAGACCACATCCACAGCCTTCCCCACATCCAGCAGGTGGGTCACCTGATCATAGAAGGAGATCAGGTTGGTCAGGCAGGACCTCACCAACTTCTTTTGGGTGACTTTAACCTGCCTGAAAAGATTGGGCTTTCAGATAAACTGTTATACTCAGGGAAATATACAAGCTCTGGAACTTACCAAAAATGTTTGGTGCAAAATGAACTACAGAAAAGTTGTTGGTCTACATAGGAAGGAGTGAATATTTCAACTGTTTGTAATAATGAATAACCAGAAATGGCATCTACTTAAATTCTTTGCTTACCAGACACACTGATCTGACCAGATGCATCTATCGTGTATGGAATAGGAGAATCACACAAAAAGCTTACAAGTATACAAAACAACACAAAATCCCCAACCAACCAAAAAAAGAAACAAAGAAAAAACAACAAAACAAACCAACAAACCAACCAACCAAAAAAAACCACACACAAACAAACAAAAAACAACCAACCAACCAACCACACACCAGTGAGAATTTCATATATCCAAACTTTCCACTGGATCTGCATATAACAGTTCTTCACATATAAAACCACAGCTTCTGAGCAGACCTTATTTTGACTTGCACTCAACTCCATCATCAGAATTCAGAGCAAGTCAATGATCAGTTGTATGTGTTGTGTGAACCTGTTTAAATCTAACCCAAAATATAAATATATACTTTCTGGAATAAGATGCTTGTTTTGGTTTCTCCTGAGCTGCAGTGTGCTAGCATGCTCCTTCTAACACCCATGAAGAATCCAACCTGCTTCATTTTCCTCCATCTCTAGATGGCAGCAGCAGCAGCTGAAGCTCCTGGCATCTGTAGTGAGGTTAGCCGCTATCACAAACGTATGTTTAGTCATAAAAGGAGAATTTATCTTCCCACCTGACTTTCACAAAAAATGGCTGCTCTTTAATCACCACATTTACACATGAGAACAGATCTCAAATTGAGTTACTAAATGCTCAACCTAATGAGAATGTCACTGACTTAAAAAGGAATTTTAATAAACTCCTATTTCAACCAGGTTCAATCCCTTCGTAAGCACAAATGAGAACATGGTCATCATTGAAAACAAAATAAAATAAACCTGCCCAACATACATTGTCTGAGATGGGCAAACTAAATAGCATGGCAAATATGCCTGAAAGCCACACTCTTTCTATAGTTTCAAAAGAGAAATTAATATATATGATCTTTATTTTGCTGATAGATTGGATCAAGTCACAAATCTAGCAAAAATAATTCCTACAAGTAAGAGTCACATTAGTTAAAATAACTGAAATAGCATGACAAAAAAGGGTGTTCTCAGTATTTGTATCTTTATTTCTGCTTACAGCCCACCCCAGAGAATGAGTGCTCCTGAGCTTTAAGGCAACAGGGCCACTGGAAAGGTGACACCATGTGAGCAGGGGCTGTTGCAGGATCAGGCAAAGGAAGTCAAATTAGGGTAATCCAACTACTAGGCCTCTCCTTCTCAAATCTCAGAATTAAGAGAGATTCCTTCAGAAGGTCTTTAGGAAGGGGAAAAAATAATGCAAGGGGAAATCCAGACATAGGCTAAATGGTTAGAACACTCTGTAGAAGCAGAAGCAGCTGCAACATCAGCTCCCTGAGAGACATTTCAGTAGGTTTTACAGGAGCATTTCTGTCGTTCTTTGGTTGGACATTTAGTCCATTTGTTCTCATAGAACTTAAGCCATATCTCTGAATTTCTTCCCCATATGCTCCTTGAATTTCAGGGCAGGGGTGGGGGGGAAGAAAAACAGGAGGGAAAAAATAAAAGAAAAGAAGGACACATTCATGTGACAAAATAGCTGGCACCCATGCACCACCTTTATTTGATCATCACATTTCATCTATGTTAATTACTTTCTATGTTTTTTCTGGAATGAGTTAAGCAAGGTAACCAGTTGTTTTCAAGCGGAAGTCCAGACACAATTAAAAGGACAACCTGTTGGTGGGTCTGCTCCCGTTCAACAGCACAGAGCTGAACCATGTATGTAACTCATGGAGAGTCTCTCCAATACCTTCTGATTTTACACACTACCCTTTTCCAAAATACGTGTGAGCTGATAGTTACAGTGTTCTGTAGGCCTGCTTACATAAAATACACTTTAAACCGCTGTGTTTTTCATTAAGAAGTTTGGATTTGTGGCCATAACTGTGAAACACAGGCAGGAAAGAGGAAAACATACCAGTGATTGGAAGTGGCATGTACAAAACCACAAAAACACATTTACACATTTATTCCTACAATACATCTCCCATACACATCTTTACCAAAAGTCCAAGAGAAATGCATTAACTCTGGTAAAGATTTTGCTTCTAACTCCAGCAGCTTCTCAAAGGCAGCCTTCCTGCTGTTGTTAACAGAATAGCAATATCAGCTGGCAATCCTACTTGTCCTTCATATAAGGCAGTTTATTGGCCTCTTATTCTGCACAACGACACCCAAATGGGTAAATCTCCCTTTGTCCCATGGTAACTCCTGTTTGTTACTGTATCAATAAGAGTGTCTTTGTGCTCCATTCCCTCAGAAAAAATAACTACTCCACAAATGTAGAGTCCAAAGTCTTCTGCATAGTGAATAGCACAGACTTATTTTATAACAAAGCACAAAAGCCCAACATTATCCAATGTAGACATATTATTTTCGGAGGACTTTTTTTTTTCATGCACAAACTGGAAGATATTTGTCCCAAATGAAAATGATGAGCTATCAGCCATCCAACTCAAACACCCTCCATTGCATTGCCACACACTTAAAAAACCCTTCCACCCAAACTGGAGAACACTGCTGCTTTTATTAACAATAGACATTAAAGTGTTTGAGCTGAAAACTGCAAAATTCATAATAACTAATATGAACTGTGGCAGAACAATCGCACCATACTGCCTCTAGGAAATAAGTAGAAACAAACTATGGAAACAGATTAGGGAAAATGGTTACAATCACTGACTGTACATGTTTAAAAGATAAAAGGATCATTTTGCCCCACTTTTCAGCCCTAATACTTCAACTGTAGCACAAGAAAAAAATAAAACACAAAGAAAAAATCTTGTGTGTAAAAGAACAGCAATCTTATTAATATTGCCTATAAGAGCAAGAATAAAATCAAATACATTTCATTTTCAGAGATTTAATAATCTGCCAAGAAGTGACAAGAGAGAAAAAAAAAAAAAGAAGTCTCCCTATTTTCCCAGAAGATCTTTTTCTCTAACATTACAGACCCATCACAACAATTAGATTACTGAAGTCTTCTTAAAAATTTGTTTTTAGAAAGACTTGCTAAACAGACTGGGTTTAAAGTCATGGCCAAACATGACAAGTCTAGAAAGGTTCAGTGTATCATTGAGAATTGACTCAGTTCTCCAAACTGTTTCATGTGCATTATGTATACCATACCTTAAGGCAGTGTAGCCATCATATGGTAAAGGAGGAAATCTCTTTATGAATTAATTGCATGCTTTCTGTTTCTTCCCAATGGTGAAAAACACCTACATAAAATAATTTGATTTTTTCACTTCTTTCCTTCTTCATTATGTAGAAGGCCAACAAGAAATTTCCCCAGGTTTCTCTCCTTAGAATATATGGAACAAACACAGAGGTTACCTGGGGAACAGAGACAGAGGTTACCTGGTTTCTTAGTTTTGACTCAGGAGGATAATCACACCTCTGCCTGTATTTTTTCCATAAGAGCTGGAGGTTAAATGAACTGGAATAGGAACGTTCCGGTTAGAGGGATGAAAATATTGTGGGATTATTTTTATAAACTCTGACTTTGTTTTCCAGAGGAAAGCCAGTTAAATCGAGTTAGGTTCATTTAAATTAATTCTAAAATTTTAGCAAAAAATCTCTCTTCATAACTTTGTGCATTTCCCTAGTATACATGGTGTTATCATCTTATTCATTTTCCAATCTTCTAGGAAAAAAAAAAAGTTAAATTCTACACACAATTGATAAGAACCAAACTGCAATGGGATCAGGAACATCAAATGTAAGATAATGATAAGCATTCATTAACTATTTATATCAGGGCATTAGCCTTTAATAGCAGAAGTCTGCATACAAGTCTTACTTTCAGAAACTGCACTGTCATAAATTAGAATAAAAGTAACAGTTTTAGGAAACTCAATTAACAGAGGAAAGTCAGGTGGTGAGAGACAAGTATGTCAGAACAATGCATCTGAACAACTATGTTGGAAGCAATCGATCAGTGGAAGAAAAACATGGACCAGTCAGCAGCCAGCCAGGTGTATCTAACTGTTCCTAGAAAAGCCTCTGAATGGAGGCAAAAGAATTTCCCTTTACAATGCACTCGTTCTTTCCCCTTGTATAATCCCAACCCACCACCTATACTTTGTGTTGGATCAAAACCACGTCTGTTTCAAACTATAGCAGGAATAAAGGTCCATGATCTTTTCTGCTGGTCACTTATCACCAGTACAACAGGAGACCAAGGACTGGGAATCTGAAGAGTGGCCTGGTGTATTTTTTTTCATCACATTTGCTGACTGATCTGTGAAGCATAGCAGTACTTTATTTCAAAGCATTAACTGTTTCGGAGCAATGAATAAATACTCTGTAACTGTGCAATAACCCCAGTACCGGTTTTAAATGTTAAAAAATCAACTAAATGTATTACTGCTTATTACATTATTACCTGAAAAGTACTGAAGAGTATTATTTTATTTATAATATTTCTGAGTTTCTCTTACAAGGATTATTATTATGATCATTTTGCTGTTAAACTTTATTTTTCTCATCCAGAAACAAGTTGAAAGTAGAAAGAGTGTGAATCATATGGATCAAAGACTATCCATCAGTGTGTCACACACCATGTGGCACTGTGTTTTGCTAAGTCAAAGTCATGCTCCAAGTTTCAAAACTTCAAACAACTGAAATACCACAACATTCATAAAACAGAACTGAGCTACTGGGAGTAAGAAAAAAATACAAAAAAGGTAACAGACCTCAACAGCAGATAGTAAAATTAACATTTCAACAGTTCATGCCTTTCATCTCAGTCTCCATAGTACATTTTTTTCTGGAAAAGCTACGATTTAGGTTTAGAAAGATGCAGAATTACATAAAACATCTGGAATATGGGACAAGGAATATTGGCTTATTATCCCTAGTGGACCCTCCCTATGAAAAATTTAATAGGCCTGTTTTGGTAGTTTTAATCTCCAGAGCACCCCAAGCTATGTTATGGAAACATCATCTTGGTAATTTATATTAGAAAGAACACCTGGTGATGAAAGCAAATATACCCTCTTTAAAATTGTGAGTGATTTTTCTTTAATCCTCAAACTTTTCATCTTCTTAAATATATAATTTTTAACAGCTTGACTAAAAATTAGTTTTTGTATCTTTGAGACTGATCACATTGTAACCATTGTGAACTTACAGTATTTTATTAGAGAGCTACATTTCTTCATTCCTCTCTTCAGAGAACAAGTCATTTTGTCATTACTTTGACATTGGCCTTTTGCAGATTACAGAGCAAGCTCTGTTGAATCTTATATGAATATCACAAAATCACTTAAAATGTTGTCTGTTTATTACTGCATTAAGGAAAAAAAGAACTGGAAAATAGGTATCTACCATTCTTATTCCCAACCCTAATTCCAGAGTTACTTACAAATAATAAGAGATACATACATTTAGTCATAGTTTATTCTAGTGTCGATTTCAAGTGAAATACAGCATATACAAATTATGTGAGTTCTGCTCTGTGATTATTTTTTGACTTCTTTTATGTTTAGGATACAATTTTGAAATAACCCGTAAAAATCTATACATGGGAGCAGGGAAATCATTTCCCCTTAAAATCATTAACTGGGTTCCAATGCAGATAAATACCATTAAAATGCTATACAGAAAGGAATTTAGGATACACCTTCCTATTGTCACCTCACCTTATGGCTTACCCAGAAAAAGGCACATACTTAACCATAGGCAATTTACTATTTTATCGATGAATAGGAAATTAATGAAAGCATCAGTCAGTCTACAAATGCATTCTATACTTTCCACTTACAATCATGTTTCCAGGTATCAAATTTCTAAAGAAACAACACATGTACCGATTGATCTGGTTTTATCACTTAACACGCCTCAGTTAAAATATACCCTAAGAGACATTTGTATTTTCTAACGCAACCCCCCACAATATTATAATCTGCAGCCCATAAAGATTTTCAGAAACATTTTTTTTATTAATTTGACACTGATACGCCTCCATTTCTAATATCTCAACCCTGCAACATTTTAAATGCAATTAAAAGTGGTTATGAAAGAGTGTGGACTTCCTTGTGAAGTAGGAAATCACTCTTGTGATTAACATGCAAACGAGCTCATGCTGGCAGAATAGATTGGGGTTTTAAAACCCCAATTACTTTTGTATGATTATCTATTTACCCGTACACAGACTATTTTCATTTTTCATCTAATACAAAGTCATCCTGCTTACATTTTTAGCACAGCAATTAATATTTACAATAATTATGACATCAAGTACCATTGAGAGTACACCAAGTGCATCATTTACCATGTTTTTAATATATACATTATTAAAATAACATCTATGGTAACACACGGCAGAGGATGGAAATACATTATTGGCCTTTATACACAAACTGGCCTAATACAAAATTCTATTGCCTTTACATTTAGTTAAGGGGCATATTATTTTTAGTATCTGAGTAAGTCAACTGCTGTTCATTCAGATTACAGATGCCAAAACTCTCATGTCTGTAACTGCTTAGTATAAAGTGTAAGGTTTGTTTAAACTTTCACAGTAAAAATAACAATAAAATTACTTCCTCACGTTTTTCTTTTTTTTTTGCTTTTTCCCCCCCCTTTTTTTTCTTTAGTAATAACAGCCAATTCTTAACTTTCACTAACACACTTTGATTCATACCTGCTACAGAGTGCACATATACACATTTTTTCCAGACTTCTAAAGAAAATTATAATGCATTAATGACAGGAACTATGGTAATGGAAAAAGGTCACCCTCTTTTGAACACCTTCTGTTTTAAACCATTATATATAAAGACATTTGAGAAAGTAAAGAATTAAAAGGCAGCCTTTGTGCAACCCATTACTGAAATATTATAGAATAATCTATATCAAATGTAGTGAAATAGCAGATTCTTTTGGATCTAAATTTACCACAGCCATAGAAATGCTTTTATGCTTATTATGTATCTGCATGTTGATTCAATTATTAAAAGAACACCTGACAGCAGACTTGCTTAATTGAATTAATTAAACTGGATGAATAATCACAGAATTACTATTGTAGGAAATTTGTCCTGAAAAGTAACACTGACATTTTGAAATTGCAAGTAATTTGAATGGTGAAATACACTGAGAAGTCTTCACTTACTGTAATCTGAAATTCTTCATCTCACATGAACAAATGGGACATATAAATGAATAGAGAGCTCTGAGTAATAGCTGTGAGTAATGAATGCTTTTTCTTATGTATTGTAATTTACTATGTAAGCCCAGATGCAGCACTACATCTTTAAAAAACTTTGCAAAATCATTTTAAATAATAGCAATAATTTTAATCTCTTGCTCTAAAATAATACAATACAGTAGACTATCAGAGAGAGGTAGTGTAACACTGAAACATTTGTGTAAAACTGTGCTTCCAACCAGGATATCTAGAAAATATTTGAATATGTGCAAATAAAATCACCAAAATACTGTTTACTGACTAAAGCAAGCAAATTAAAGATGTTAAACCATTTAAAAAATATATCAGTAGATAAGTAAAGTGAGCTTCTACCACTGATTTTAGCAACAGAAGCAATTTCCTTTAGTGATTAAATGTTATGACATACTGTATATAATATATTCCTTTTAAGGTCTTCTGAAACCATTTTTTGTTATTATTTAAAACCTTTCTACTGATGGGAGTTTAGAAGAATTTATTATACACTCTTCTATTTAGTTACATTAGATGATTCACCAGATAGATGTGAAATTTTACATGACAGCTTTTTTTAACATGTATTTTCTGTTGCCCCTGCTTTCATACCAAAATAGACACAGGCAGCCTCATACTGCTCAGAAGTTTATACTGGCAGAGAACATTCCTGGAGTGCAAGCACCCATTTTGGCATATATCCAAGTCCCAGCTATTAGCTCTGCATCACCAGTGGGTATTTTCTCACTTTCTCTTGCTGAGTTTTTGGGTTGTTTTCTTTTGTTTGTTTTTTTTTTTTTTTTGCAGTGGTCCCCATAATAGCAAAATGTATTAACCAGTCTAATTTTATATGAGAGAATGGTGAGACTGGATATTTACCTCACTATAAAATAAACTGTAGCATGGCAGAATCACACCTACCACCTTCTTTGCTGGTTTATTTTCTTCTATTTTTAAAATCAGCAATGTGTTTTCTCCTGCTACAAATTAATATTGATGATTTTACAAATAGAAAATATTAGAGGTATTAATTTATGTTACCAAAAAATAGCATAAACATCCAATTAGAACATCTAAAAGTGAAATAATACTACATCTAACATCTATATCCTATAAATCACTGATTTTTATTTTTATTTTTACATTCATATTTCCCCTCTTATTCTTACTTGAATATAATTCATTTTACAAATACATCTGATCCTGCCTCTGACCCTACTACACTTTAAGCTCTTTTCTGCTCATGGAAAGCTAATTTGCATTTTTTAAAAATGTGTCTGTATTAATGATCTAATTTACCACAAAAAGGCTTTATATTAAATACAAAAAGGACAGCCATTAGCTTTTTTCCACAATAAAATCAAAACAAAAATAAAGCATCTCATTTACACAACAATTAACTTTTTTTTCCCCCCTAACGCAATGCTAAATGAATCTGCAGAGTTCAGCATTTATAAACATTACATATTGTGCAGAATTCTTGTCCTACAGCCAAAATAAGGAATATTATAAATATGCAAAGTTTTACAAAACACTTTTCTGAGAAATCTATACATCCATTTTAATACCTATATTAATAACCACAGTGGTTAGATTCTTCTTTTACATAAATTATACAAAGTACATTGGCATTACATACCATTTTAATGCCAGTTTATTATAGCTTTATTTCATAATATTGGGAGGTGGAAATGGAAACAGTGCCATCATGTGATACTTTTCAGGCTACTTCACTTCTTTTATTTCCAAGGAGTGAGTCTGTGGCTGCTATACAAATAAGAGTTCCTAGAAAAGCATGCAGTGGCAGTAAAATTTATTATATGCCATGTTGTAACTAGATCATTTGAGGTATTTTAATGCATCAAGCACCTTCTAAATCTGCAAAAGTAAACAAGCGTATGATCAGCACAAATGTTACCTAGCCCCTTTTATTAAGAGTTCACAAATTATCTAACACAGTCTTGTGAAATTCTTTTCAGTTTACAGTCAAGATATTAATCCGAACAGCTTCATTTTTACACAAAAGCATAGAAGGTAAATTCACTGGTTTTAATTACTACTGGGCAGGCCACTTGGAAAAAACCTAATACACGGAATTATCACAGCCATACAAAGCCAAATTCAAATCATTGTATTTATTGTACAAGATACTTTAATGAAATCAAAGACATGGTCATTTATTCTTTTGTATTCATTTCTCATTGAAATAAAGGCATTTTTCTCCCTTGAGGTCACAATAATCTGCACAATCCAGAGCTGATGCTAAAGACAGGTATTTCCACTTATCCACTCCCTTTTCCAGAGATTAAGACAGCCATTTGACAACCACTTGGAATCTAGAAATGCAAGTAATCTATTAAATCTGAAATCCCACTTTACTGCACAACTCACAGCTACCAAATCTCAAAATTTTTAAAGACAAGTCTTTATACAAAATTAAGCCCTTACGGCAAATTCATTGCTACATGGGTGAAAGTTGATCAAAAAATACCACAGGAATGGTAAATTCTAAAAGCAAGCACAGGTGCTAGATACTGCTTATGGAGTTTCAGAATTTATAGAACATGAACAATGACTGAATTCTCTAAGGCTAAAAACCCTCATGAATTTTAATTGTCCATTATTCCACAGGAAAAGTGTTACTATTGCATGCTTACGTGTAAGCTTACGAGCACATATATCCATTCAAAAGTGTTTAGATGTCTTTATGTAGGACTCAAAAGTTCATGGTATATGCATGCAAACCACACATAGAAGTTATGCTCTAGTGTGTTTGGAGTCTAAAACTAACAAAAGAGCTTTTTATAAAAGTCTGTATACTTCATATATCCAGAACTCTGTTTATGGGTCAGCATTACAGCTGGCAAACCTATCTGCTTTTGCTGAAAGCTAAGAAGACAAACCCTTCCACCCTTAAGAACCTTTGGAGACATTAAATATAAGAAAAATACTGCAGTAAGACAAGAACTTAAATTTATGTGTACTACTTACTGACAACATTTCATAAATTGAATTTCATTGCATCTTTTCATAAATTGAATTTCATTGCATCTAACATGTTGGAAGGCAGGATAAAAACAAAAAATCGAAGTACTACTTGTTATTTAATCTCCAAGAGCCTGATGTTTTCATTAATGCCATCAGTAACCATCCTACCTCCCCACTTGACATTTCTACCTTGACAAACTGGTTAGAAAACTAAATTAACTGGAATTTTTACCTGCTCAAGTGATGAATGGAACTCTTTGCATAGCAAAGACAATATGTAGTAAGTTATTAATACCTAATACAGGGCTTTTTAAAGCTTTTTTGGTTCTTGTTGATAATTATCACCCTTGATGGTGATGAACATTTAGTTTTTTATGGGTAGGGTTTATACTTGGTTCCTCTCTAAGGGTGGAACAAGGAGGAACAACAAGTAACAATTTCCTGTGATACCGAGACACATCAGCCCTTACTATGAAGTTTAAGTATGTTGATTATGAACTAGATGATAAGTATTAAAAACAAACTTACAAAACACAGTCAGGATACTCACCAAGTGATCATAAATCAGATAAAATAGTAACTATTTAACTACATTAAGCACTAAGCTAAGGGAATCATAACCTGGTAGGGCACTTGCTGGTCAATCAGACAAGATGTTTGAGAAATTTGGAAAGGCAAGCCCAAACTCGTTATTTTCCAGATCCCTTCCCAGTCACCCATTCAGCAGCTACCATAAAAGGAATTTTTATATCCTTTGATTTCTGTTATTTCCTGTCACGTACAAAAGAGATGCTCAGTTAAGACTGAGACAAACCTAAGTAGAGGAGAGTATTCTACATAAATATTTGCTGAAGTTTTTCTATAATTTTGAACCAAGGGACAGGCTGTGTATCCTCTGGGTGAAAAGACAAGATTACATTTCTTATCAGTATTATTTCTCCATCTCAGAAATTCAGTGTTCTAGATAGAAGCCAAAGTAGCAGAACAAAGATCAAATATTTGATGGGGAAGCTCTAATATTGAGAAAATACGAAATTAGAGACAGCACTGCAAACTGAAATTAAAGAATGCAAACACTTGTATGTATGAAGCTACAAATGCTCATAACACCTCCCATCCCACTACCAAGAAAATTTAAAAATTCTTCTAGGATCATTCTGCTTTGAGGAAATTGGAGGAAAACTCCAAGTTACATTGAACTTATACTGGCCAATATATTACAAAACACCTTATTTTCCCCTTCAACCAGCCTGCAATTATGTGAATCTCACTCTTGTAATATACTGAGACCACAACAGAGAGTACTTTTTAAAAAACTCTAAAAAAACCAGAGAAGTAATTGTAAAAATTTAGTGCTGAACTCTTTAGATAAATGTAAGGGCTGGGAGTCAGATGGCAGATTTGTAGATGCTTAAGCCAGTAGGTTAACATCTATCTACCCATGTAGCACTCACCTATTTGAATAAACCATAAAATCTGAAAGTAGACTCCCAAAGTGCTAACTGAATTGCCCCAGCTCAGAACTGTTGTACTCAATTGAAGCAAGTTTCCTTGAGATACAACAAAATGTAAAACTGAAGGAAATGATGAGATCTTTGCTATAGTTTTGACAATTTTAGAAAGCACAGTTTTGGCCAGATTCTCCTTAGTTTAAGAGAGTGAAAACTGAAAGATTTCCCCATACTTATCAAAGCACACTAGACGAACAAACTTGAGCTGGTGTGTAAGGCTTTCTCAAATACAAACACTGTTACCCATATTAACTCTCCAACCCAAACAAAATGCCAGATTAAGTAAGATACACTGTCAGAAAAGAAAAATAAGCCATAGGCAGCAGTTTAAAAACAGGTTCACTGATAGCTGCAGCACCATATTCCATCACCTCAGAGCCACAGGTTGCCTTATAAAGAGGGATACATTGTAAGGCAATAATAGCTGCCATCATTCACTGACATGGTTAGAACCTAGGAGTTTACTCAGCGATTGTCAGTCAAGTTAAACTGAAGGAACACTTAAATGTTCTTTTGTGCAGGGACAGCTGAAAAACGTCTCTGAGTGAGAGCAGCATGCATATGCCCATGCAGATCTCTAGTTACACGTTACGAAGCAATGTACATGGGGATGTATGAGACATGGGAATGTTTCACTGAACAATGAAGCTCAAAACTATGCAAACTTTCAGTCTTCATGAAACAGTTTTTTATAAAGAACTCTAACGTTTTGCAGAGGAAAATAGATGTTATTTTAATAATGACTCTACTGAGGTCAAAGAATATCTAAATGAATTCTTATTGAGAAGTCAACTAGAAAGTTGCAGAAATTTGATCAGAAAATACCAAATGAGTGTAGTATCAGAGTCTATGCAACTGAAAACATTTTTGAATTTGATAAGAATATCCACCCAAAGGAAGAGATGGTCAACATACAGCTAAATATGACTGGACATATTTTCTATCTGTGGATTGACAGACAAAAGGAAAATCCTTAGAGGATGAACTCCTGCAAGCTTCAAGACAGCTTTAGTATAGATTTCAATGTGTGCAAAAGACACAGGAGGTCAAGTAATCCCCTTATGGTTAGAGAATATATAGAAAAAATTCCATTTGCTTGTAAAGTCTCTTTATTTCACTAGCCTTTCAGATAAAGTATTATGATTAAGTGACACATGTCCTTTAGTAGGGCACATTGGCTTCTGAAATGGTACCTACTACTAGAAACTTGCTAGAAGAAAAAAAAGACTGAAATAAAGCAAAAGATCTGAAACAAAATGAAAAAAAAAAGAAAGATAATTTAATCCCCAAGACACTCATTTTGGAGTGGAGCATTCTTCTGCTCTTATCTTAAGACTTTTTTCTCCCACCAAACTTACCTATGTTTTGCTAAATCTTCCTCTCTGTTGAATAGATGCCTACTAACAACCTTTCTTCTATCTGGACTCCTGCTTTACAGGAAGAAGGAAAACACTTTCTACTTCAATTCCTTTATGCTCCCTGCAGTGTTTCTGAGGGACTTCTAATAATATTTCATCAGAAAGAACACACAATACTGCATTCTCTCTAAAGAAGACTCTGATGCTGGTGTCTATACTTAGTCACTCATTGCCACATGAAGCAAGACTCCTAGGAAATTAATACAACTCTCAGAAGCAACAAGAAGCTGAAGATAAGTTTAAGTTGTCTCCCGTTGTTGTTTCTTTAAAGTATGAACAACTACAACACATGCAGTTTCTCTGAAAAGAAGCTAAATATTTTTAGACACAATATAGAAGCAATGTAAACACAAGATCAAGCAGTTCCTTGACGTAATTTTCAACTTCATTGAACAGAAATAAATCAGGATGCCAAATAAGGCATTCCTGAAAAACAAATTAAAATGCCAGAAATTGTACCTCTTCACCTACTGAATATAGAACCAGAATCAGGTTTTAAGACATGAAAACCAGCGCTGGTTCAAAATTATTCAGGCAGTATTTTTCACTGTGAATCAACACTAAATCAATTTCCAGTCTTGTCTTACCAGGAACATACTTGGATTCTGGCTGTTCGTAGCATTTCAGATGAGCCATAAAATAGAATTCCCAAACATTTGTGCTTACAGATCACATTGCACTTCACAGCTGTTGTTTTTTACCCCAGCAGAGGGTGCATTTAAGCAAGTGGAAAAAAAGTAATTTTGCTTTGCACATAACTTAGAGTGCTTAGGGATGGTTTGAATGACATGTAAACATACATATATCACATTTGAAATACGTTATATAATTTGTAACAAATAATTATTACATCTATCTCCAATGTTTGTCTCTTTTTTGTAGTTCCTTGTGTGCAACAATTTAAAACAGCATAATGCTGCAACTAGTTGGATGGAGTAGTGAAGTCTGAGGACACTGCAATACATATGAGGTCAGTATATCTGTATAATGGAATTGCCATTATGATTACTTTTTTAAAAGGAAATTTTTGTTTAATCTTCTACATTAAAAGACTGCTGAGAATGCAAAAGTGAAGCATCTAAAACACAGAACGTGCCTGAAGTAAAGCTGTTCATATGGCATTATTTCAACTTCCTTTGCATGACTTCTCCTCCAGCTTTGTTACTAAGTATCCCATTATTTCTTTCCCCAGGACCTACATTTCATCATTGCATTGGATAGACTAAGTTCTGAAGATGAACTGGGTTTTCTAAATACTTCTATTTCGTGTTACTTAATGCAGGCATCGTTGTCTCTGACCTGTACTCCCTTTGTTGCTGAAATTGGAAGGGATGCTTTGGGAACAGGAGGGGGATTTTAGGAAAGCTGAATGTCATTCCAAGGAAATGGATTTCTGACACAAATAATTTTTCATCCAGCTCCATAAAATGAAAAAAGATGAACAATTTACCATTCAGTACAAATTCTTCCCCTTCTCGTTTGACATACACATCTACCATTATGATAGTTAGATGTAAATAAATGCAAAGCCTCCTCAAAAGTTCATGCATATTCTCTGCTGCATGTACTTTCTCCTATGAAGTCTCATAAAGTAATCTACTTCTACAGTTTACTCCTCTAGCCCATATGCACCGAAATTCAGAAAAGAAACAGTTCATTTATTATCCTACTGATTTTTCTCTTAAATAATAATAAGGGGGCGAGGGAGTAAACCACCTTTTACCAATTTAATGTCAAAGTGAAAATAAGACAGCATTCTTTGCAAAATATTGAATTGTATTTGAAGGAGCAGAGTTTCATACCAAATTGCACAGGATTAAACCTGTGAAGACATTTTCAAATAAAACTCCTAAAAGGCATGTGACTAGCAGTTCTACACTTCTAACTGCAGTTGGATATGGGATGTATGAACAAATAAATTAGTATGGATGGAAGCAAGGCAACAATAAAACCATGCAGTTCTGTGAGCAACAGAATTTACAAATAACAGCATGGTCATACTCAATGCTACAACACTTTTCTGCGGCACATACACTATTTTGTATGTTTCTGGAACTTAAGTCCATCTGTTTTCGTGGACATTAGTAGCCTGTATTCTATGAGGCCTCTACTCCGAATATGTTTGAAGTTGGCCAGCAGGTTCAAGATTTATTGTAGGGGACTCACGGACAGACAGTATGATGGTATCAACTTAGTATGATGGTATCAACTTACAAAACTTCTGGTTGCCAACTAAAGTACAACAAAAACAGCAAATCTAGGCTATGGTAGCCTAGAAGGTAGACAGTTCCACATCAAGGTACACTTTGCATGGAAGGCCAGGACAGAATAACATAGAAATTGAGTGTTCATATCTAGCAGTAATAATTCTCAACCTGATAAACTCTCCTAACACAGTAAAAAAGGGAAAGAGAACAGAAAAAAAAATGCCCAGTACTGAATTAAGTATTAAAAATAAGATGAAACAATTGGACTATTTTAGATAGCATGCTTAAAGAAGAAGGAAATAACATCTTCTAATACATCATAATTGCCTGTTGTTAGCAACTTTTGATTAATTCTGTAAGAAAATCCTAAACAGGTGTCTTAATATAAAGGAGAGCTTGCTTTGATATCAAAATGTAGCCTGGTATTGGTTCAGCAACAGAACATGACAGACTAAATTAATTTAACTGCAGTACTTCAAATGGAGCTTTATGAGGGATTAATATACCTCAGTACTTTCAAGTGTTACAATCATGGGGTCATCAGCTCAGGTGTAGTAACTTCCCTTCTAGTAATTCAGTCATGCTTTGAATACCCATCTCACCTCTTTTTTTTTTTTTTCCCATCAGAAGCCATTTGTAAAGAATGGTGTCGGTTTATTACATGAAAACTAATACAATAGAATCTCTTCATTTCATTTCATCCATTGTGTTGCTTAGTATGAGATCAAGGGTAGGGCTCAGAAGGTGGCAAATATCCACATAGCATTACTGTCAGAAGTTTCTGAAGCATCAGGTTTACAAAGTACACTGAATTCTATTCCATATAGAGGTAGACCAGTGACATAGAGCATTTTCAAGACATTCACAAGCATGAAATGCTTTTTCCCTCATTCAAGTAACTCCCTCAGGTAAACAAGTATCAGAAGCTACAGTTACATTTGGTGCACACACTATGTTGGTAAGACTGATGAGGAAACTCAGTTCCTTCACACTGGACTAATGTTACATCCAAGGTAGTTACATATATTAACTTTCATTTATGTAATAGACATGAAATTTACAGTCTTCAATGGCATCACTAAAGAGATGTACAGCTTTGCTAAAGTCTAAACAACTGAACACAAATTATGGTTTAGACTTCACTGATGAGAAAGGCTTCATATACACAATATTGTAGTAGAATTATGTTGTGTAAGAGCCACAATATCATTATAAAAAGTAAAAAGTACAATAATAACACAAGAAATAGTGAAACTATGAATGACATTGCCCAGCTGCTACACATCTTCAAGTAACTGAATGCTGTTTCTGCAAAAAATTTTTCAACTGGAAATCAGGGGAAAATAGGATATGGGGAAAAAATAAACAACCAACCAAACCAACCCCCACCCCCTCAAAAAACCCAGAAACAAACAAACAAAAGAACAACCACCCCACAAACAGATAGAGAAACCTTTAACATTCATTTTAAATAGTTTAATATTCAAGACTATTTTTTTAAATGCTCAATTACATATTAAAAATGTGTAAAGAGATCACATTCATAAAACTGTTCACTAAAAGTGAGTATTGCAACTCACTAAAGAATCAATCATCATTAGAAACCGTAAAATGTCATTAAACACTGTAAAATGAGCTGCACAAATGCATGTTTCATGTACAACAATGACAGCACTGCAAGAGGGAAAACTTTCCTTCCATTTTTCCTGATGCTTACGGTACCTGAGGACTTAAAAGATGGTCTTCAGAAATAAATCCAAAGAAAACAACAGGGAAGAAAAGAGGAAGATGCTGAAGCAGAAACAGAGGTAAACATGAGACATCTACCTGAGGTAATATCAATTCAAGACATAGGTGTATGTGTTTTAAAATGCATAAAAAACAAATGCTCAATTATGGCAATGTATTTCCACTTTGATGTCCTGGTGACTATGCAAAGTAGACAAGCTTTGGTTCACACTTTAAGACCTCCTAAGAAGCTCCTCAGTGGTATTACAGCCCACTATTTTACAGTTGCCTTGTTATTTGTTCTAACTGTATTATATTATTATGGATGTCATTAATGAGTAATATGTAATAAAACCACAGAAGAATATTAATACTTTGTGGCATCATCACATGGTGGTCTAGAACTCTTAGACTTTAATTACTTTATATTTTACTACATCTTCATATATCTTGCCTTCCTGATCAAAGCTGACTTTGTTCCAACAGGGAATCATCTTAAACCCATAAAATGGTAAGGAATGAAGGTACTCCAACCATTGACATCTAACAATGTCATAGAGCAGAGTGGGTATAGATTTACTCAAGGTCTTCATGACTTAATTCCCAAATGTCAGAAGACAAATATTATACACTTATTTGCAGGAGCTTTTCCAGGTTTCCATCTTTCTTCCTTCTGTTCTGACACAATTAACCAGTTCCATCCTGCCTCTTCTGAATCCTGAACCTCTCTTGTACTGTGTCTCCATCCCAAACAAGTTATTTTCTATTAGAGAGCTAGTAGTTATTCTCCTTTCTCTGCTACGTTCACATATGATTCTTTTTATACTTCAGAAACATTCACTCTCATGTACTTTGTCTCCTCACTGCTATGGGGTTTGTGGAGACAGGTTGGACTCGATGATCTTTGAGGTCTCTTCCAACCTTAGCAATT
>CM037632.1:20912058-20958382 GCA_015227895.2 Colaptes auratus
TTTTTTTCCCCCTCCCTGTGTGGAGAAGATACTAAGTCCTCTGGATCTCAGATGCTCCTCTGACAGATCAGGCAGGATGGGTCTTTGGCTTTGACCTTTTCTGCCCTGGGCAACCATGAGTTTTTCATGTGCTCCATCCCTGCAGAAGGATGGGTGCTGCAGGGACAGGAAGAAGTTTTTCTGTCTACGACACTGTCTGTCCCAGCACTAATTTAGGAACAGAGTTTTCAGCAGGAGAAGGACTTGCAGATGGAGCTAACATCCTCCCACATTCAAAAGCTGCAGCTCAGACCCAGGGACGTTTTCTCTTTTAATTTAAGGAAAAAGACAAGTAGCAGTGTGGGTGTAGAGGTTGGCATCTCACAGTCTCTCTTAATCATGTCCAAAAAAAGCCATTCATTATCTCACAGAGGGCTTCTGGAGCACGCAGAGCTTGCAAATGCTAGCAGAAAAAGTTTCAGCCTTTTCAAACATACATGAGGGGATCTTGGGCTGCTTCTTTCCTTTCTGTTGTTCTTTGATACATTTTTTCATGGCAAGGTACAGGCTGAGGAGCAAGGGAAAGAAAATAATGCTGCTGCTATGGTCTGAAGCTGGATTTAGTCCATATTTTATTATTTTGGAAGGGTCTAGAGCACAAGTCTTGTGAGGAGCAGCTGAGGAGGAGGAGAAACCTCATTGCTCTCTACAGCTTCTGGAAAGGAGGTTGGAGGTGAGGTGGGTTGGTCTCTTCTCCCCGATAAACAAACAATAAACAAGAGAAACAGTCTCAAGTTGTGCACAGGAGGTTTAGATTGGACGTGAGGAACAATTTCTTCACCAAAAGGGTTTTGAGGCTTGGATCAAGCTGCCAGGACTGTAGTGGAGACCCCTCCCTAGAAGGGTTTCAAAGCTGTGTAGGTGTGGTGCTGAGGGACACCGTTTAGTAGTGACCTAGCATGCTGGGTTTGGTGATTGGATCTTGAAGGTCTCTTCTAACCTAAACAATTTTGTAATTCTTTCTACACCTGCACTCCTTTAGGTGACACCATGGGACATCCTCCTGTCATGAGTCAAACCTTTACTTGATGACCTGCAAGGGGCTTGAGAACGGAGACATTTGAGACCCAGGAGAGATCATTAAGGTCTAAGACACAGTAGGCTTTCAGACAAAACTGGCTCTAAATTGTCTCAACTTAGGGGTGCTGGTGGGTGAAAAGCTTGACATGAGCTGGCACCATGGACTCTCAGCCCAGAGCCAATCTGTCCTGGGCTGATCCCCAGCAGTGGGGTATCAGGTGAGGGAAGGGATTCTGCCCCACCTGCAGTGCTTGGTCCAGCTCTGGAGTCCTCAGCATAGCACAGAGATGGACCTGTTGGATTTGGGCCAGAGGAGACTATGGCAATGATGGGAGGGCTGGAAGCCTTCTGCTATGAGGCCAGCTGAGAGAATTGGGGTTGTTCAACCTGGACCAAGAGAGGGCTCCAGGGAGACTTTTTGGTGCTTGGTGGTATTTTCAGGATTTAAAGGGGCCAAGAAAGCTGGGGACACTTTTTAGAAGGGCTGTTGTGACAGGGCAAGGGGTGATGGTTCAAAACTTAAAGAATGAGATTTAGATTGGAGAGAAGGAAGAATTTTCATGCTGAGAGTGGTGAGACCCTGTCCCAGGATTGCTCAGAAAAGTGGTAGCTGACTCATCCCTGGAAAGATTCAAGGTCAGGCTGTCTGGGGCTCTGAGCAACCTGCTCTAGTTGCAGATGTCCCTGCTGACTGCAGTGGTTTGGGACCTTGAAAGTCCCTTCTAACCCATTTTGTAATTCTATGATTCTGTACTGGTTGGTCTTTCAGGTAGTTACCCCACTCCAGTTTTTGCTTTGTTCTCAGTTCTCCCAAGTTAATTCAGACCCTCTCCTGTCCAAGCCTGACACCAGCCCGCCCCACCAACATGTCTGAGGAAGGTATTTTCATTTCCAGCCTTCTCTGACTTGAGAAGTTCTCCGTTACTTAATGGATGCTGTCTAAGGGCAGGTGATTAACATTAATCTCCAACATCATCCCTCCACGTTGTGCTGGCAGCGGGAAGACACTCTTCATTACCATAGAACCTGGGGGCAGCATTCTCCTCATAAACACTATTAGCAGATCCATTTCCAAGTCTTTTTGTTACATTTCAAAAGGTGCCCAGCATGTCTGGCATGCAAAATACTTATTAAGTGTGGCCCACAAGGGGCTGAAAGCCATCAGCTCTTTGCTAAACCTTGGCACCTCGCTCCCCAGACAATTAGCAAAGGAGGGGTGCACTTGAGATTATCAGCCTTCCTTTCTCCACTGAGGTCAAAGCTCACACTGACTAGGAAAAGGAAAAAAATAATCTTTTGTGATAAATGCTCTAAGAGTTGAAGTAAGTTACAGAATTGTGGAATGGTGGGAGTTGGGAAAGGACCTCTGGAGATCATGGAGTCCAACATCCCAGATCACCCAGACAGGTTGCACAGGGTTGCGTCCAGTAGGTTTGGAATCTCACAGATCACAGAATTTTAGGGGTTGAAAGGGACCTTGAAAGATCATCTAGTCCAACCCCCCTGCCAGAGCAGGATCACCTAGAGTAGAGAAGGAGACTCCCCATCTCTCTGGGCATCCTGCTCCAGGGCTCTGACACTTTCAAAGGAAAGAAGTCAGATGGAACTTCTCCATGGTCAGATGGAACTTCTCCATGGTCAGATGGAACTTCCTGTGTTCCAGTTGGACCAAGCTGACTAAGATCTCACAGAAAGACAGCAGACTTTGCAGCCATCTCAAGTGGGAGACCTCAGCTACCAGCTTGTAAGAGGCTGGAGGAAATGTCTGTGTACATGGTGATATCATAGAATCACAGAATGTTGGGGATTGGAAGGGATCTGAAGGATCACCTAGTCCATCCACCCTGCCAGTGCAGGGCCACCTAGAGCAGGTCCACGGGATCATGATGTCCAGGTGGGTTTTGAATGTCTCCAGAGAAGGATACTCTAAAACCACTCTGGGCAGCCTGTTCCAATGTTCTGCCACCCAGATATGTGCACACTCCAGGGTGCTGTATCACACGAGGACGTAAGGTGCACTGTAAAGCAGAGTTCAGGGCATGCTACAGACCTCTTGCTGCTCACCTGTGGCCCTGGTTCACCCTGTGGCCCTTGAGGTCCATCTGGTCCAGCAACTCCAGTCTTCCCAGGGCCGTCCCATTTGCCCTTTGAAGCCTCCCAAGCCAGGAACTCCCTTGGCCCCCTGAGAATCACCAACAGAGCAGTTCAGGCATGGGTGGTTTTAGAGATGGGCCAGTCAAACACTACCCAAATGCTGTCATGGCATTGACAATAAGGGAACCATTTACTTGCACTTTGTCTGCTCTTGTGCTATTAGCAGAGCATCAGTAGAATGGTAGATCACCTTGTCTTTTGTCTCCACCTTTCCTTGTCCAGAAGATACATCACTGCTTGGTGACATGGACAACCTCTCTGGTATGATGCCCAATAATTTTTCATGTCCAACTTTCCCTGCATATAGTTCTTCAGTCTCTAACCCTGGAAACAACTCCTGAGGAGAGGACAGGAGGTCACCAAGAGGTGACCTCTAAATTTCTTACTCATCTGTACCACTGAGCTTTCTCCTGAAGCTGCTGTGAACACAAAAGTCTCCCATCAAACACAGTAGAAGGAAAGACTACAGAGTCAACCCAATGCCCAACCTTCAGCAGTGGCTGAAAGCAGATGTTTGTGAAGAGCAGGAGAACAGAAGAGGGAGGGAGTGAAATTTCCTCAGAGTGTCTGCTTGGCAAGAGAAGAACCCTGAGTATATGACACAGGGCTCGAAGACCAGAGCAGTTGTTTTCTATAAAAGCAACAAATTCTTTATGATCCTGGATCAGCTGGAGAGTAGAAGGTGGAGTTGAATGTGAGAAGGTCCTGAGGGCTAGAAATGTCAAAAGACTTATGTGAGGCTGCTGGGATTATTGTGTAGTTTTGTTTTGTTGCAAGCCAGTTCCTCCTTTATCTGAACCCCCTTTTTTTCCCCCCCTTCCATGGAAAGGTACAAATTTTAAACTTGTTCTTTTAAGGAAGAAAATGAAAAATTCTGCAATGCAGAAAGAGGAAGATTGATGGGGAGGGATCAAGGTGGGGACCACAAGGAGCTGAAAGCAAAACCCAGGAGCAGGTCACTTTGGAGACCTTTGCCACTCCCACATCCAATATGCCCAGGGGACGACATTACCCACTTTTTTGGGTTTCATACATCAGCAAAGGTAAATTTAAGATGACCTCCCTCTCCTGCCCTTTCTAACTGCAGTGTCAGGCTCAGTGCTCCAGACAGTTGACATTTGCCCACTGGAAAGGGTACCTATCATGCAGAAAACATGTCATTTTGTTAACAATCTGATGGATGTGGTTTAGAAATAGCAGCTTGATGCAGTCTGACCATTACTAACCTTTTCTCCTTTCTCCCCAGGGATTCCTGAGGCACCGCTGTCCCCTGATGCTCCCTGCTCACCCTGGAAGAAGACAAGATAAAATCATGGCCAATGGGAACTTACCAGCTGAATCTTGCAGAGGTGGTGAAGAGATCCCCATACCGGTGTCCAAACATCTCCACCTAGACCTATGCTGGGACAGAATCTCAGAGTGCACTGGGGTGGAAGAGACCCTCAAAGGTCATCTTGTCCAACCCTCCCTGCTATGAGAGGAACATCTTTAATTAGATCAGGTTGCTCAGAGCCCCATCAAGTTTTGCCTTGAATATCTCCAGGGATGGGCTTCTAGCACATCTCCAGGCAACCTGCTCCAGTATTGCACCATCCTCATTGTGAGGAACTTCCTCCTAATGTCCAACCTGTATCTATAGGCTATCTCTAGGTATAAGTCTAGAAAGACCTTATTTGTGCCCTTTGAAAGAATTAAGCATGTTGCAGAGGTGGATTTGAAGCTTCTACAAAGCTTTTTGGGAACCTTTCACCTGTAGGCAGATGCATAAAAGTGAATAAGAAGGGCAACTGAGCTGGTGAAGGGTCTAGAGCAAAAGTCTTATGAGATGTGGCTGATAGAAATGGGATTGTTTAGTCTGGAGAAGAGGAGGCTGAGCTCTCTATGGCTGTTGGGACCTTACTTGGAATATTGCATCCAGTTCTTGGCTCCCCAGTTCAAGAGGGACAGGCATCTGCTGGAGAGTCCACAGAGGGCTACTAGGATGATTAAGGGACTGGAGCACTACGCTATGAGTAAGGCTGAGAGACCTGGAGCTGTTTAGTTTGGAGAGGAGAAGACTGAGAGGGGATCTAATAAATGTATACAAATATCTGAGGGCTGGGTGTCAGGAAGGAAGGGACAGCCTCTTCACTTGTGCCCTGTGATAGGACAAGGGGCAATGGATGTAAACTACACCACAGGGGGTTCCACCTCAACATGAGGAGGAACTTCTTCACTGTGAGTGTCCCAGAGTACTGGAACAGGCTCCCCAGAGAAGTTATGGAGTCGCCTTTTCTGGGGACTTTCAAGACCCATCTGGATGTGTTCCAGTGTGACCTGTGCTGGATTCTATGGTCCTGCTCTGTCAGGGGAGTTGGACTCAATCTCCAGAGATCCGTTTCAACTCCTAACATCCAGTGATCCTGTGGTGCAGCTCTCTGAAAGGAGGTTGGAGTGAGGTGTGGATTGGTCTCCTTTATATCGTATCAGGTGAGAGATGAAAGGAAACAGCCTCAATTATGCCATGAGAAGTTTAGGTTGGATAATAGGAAAAATTCTTCAGTGAAAGTGGTCAGGCATTGGAACAGGCTGCCCAGGGAGGTCACCATCCCTGCAGGTGTTCCAGGAAAGTGTGTATATGACACTTGAGGACATGGTGGTGTTAGGTTGGTGGTTAGACTTGATGATATTTTCCAACCAAAACAATTCTCTGATTCTATAATTCAGATACTCACCTTTGGTCCATCTGATCCATCTGATCCTGGGATCCCTGGTTTTCCAGGACTGCCAATTTCTCCCTGTGGATGCAAAAAGCAGTGGATGGGCTGTAAGCACAAACAACCCCTGAAAGACATTGGGTCAAAAAAGACAAGTAAGTGCTGCTTGAGTGTGTAACGTGATGACACTTCTGGTAACAGAAGGTCCAAGTACAGGCAAAGTCTCAGCATTAAACCAGTTTAAATTTTAGAGTTTCCCAGTTCCAAGCCCACCTACATTAAAGTAGGTAGGAAATTGACTGAGCAGTGCTTCATTTACCCAAAGGACAATATTAATAACAACAATAACAACCCATCCCACTGGTTCAGCTATCAACAGTTCCCTTGCTTCTTATCAAGCTTTTTGAAACCCTTCATAAAAGGGCCATTAAGGGGCATTATCTCTGTTTACAGAGGAAGGTCTAATGGTGCTGACAGTCAGAGTGATGTGCCCAGCAGGGATTGTTGAAATGAGTCCAGACAGTTGCTAAGACACAGACCAGGAAGGGATTTGGGCAGGGTCTGGCTGGTTTTTATTTTACCCCAGATTGTCAGAAAGGTAGAATCTCAGAATTGTTTTGGTTGGAAGAGACCTTTAAGGTTACTGAGTCCAACTGTTAACCCAGCGCTGCCAAGTCTACCACTAGACCGTGTCCCTCAGCACCACATCTACATGGCTTAGAAATCCATCCAGGGATATGGTCAACCTGATCTAGTGGAGGATGTCCCTGCTCACTGCAGGGGGTTTGGACTAGATAACCTTTGGAGGTCCCTTCCTTCCCAAATCATTCTATGATTCTGTGAATCTATGGTGACTCCACAACTGCCCTGGGCAGCCTGTTCCAGGGATTCACAGCATTTTTGGTGACAATTTTTTTCCTAGTCTCCAAGCTAAACTTCTTCTGGTGCAAGTTTCCTGCAAGCTTTAGAGCCATCTTGTCCATGGCTACCACTCTGCATGGCCACACCTCCCTCTACTGCAGCCTCCAGCCCCACCTTACCAGGAGGGACTTCTCCTGCCAGAATTAGGTTGGCTTCTTCATGCATGATGCTATGGTGGGGATGAGAGGGAAGCAGGGCTGGAAAGGGGGCGGCTAGAACAGGATGGAAAACTGGGCTCAGCTCACCTTGATGCCTTTGGCTCCAGCTGTGCCAACGTGTCCTGGCAGCCCTCGTAAGCCCTGAGGATGGAGCAGATGATAGATGTGGTTAAATCAAGGCAAGGGAGGGGAAAAGGAACTCTTCATGTGCATAGGGTTGACACCAATGTAGTGCTGCAAACTTTCCCCTTGGTTGCCCTGTCCTTCCTCATCGGTCTCGTGGAGCCTGAGCTTTCTTCTTGCTTTCTCCCAACATTCATTTGGGACTGAAAAGCTTGAGGGACTGAGAGCAGCTCTGTGGACAAGGACTTATGGGTGCTGATGGGTGAAAAGCTGGACATGAGCCAGCACCATGTGCTCACAGCCCAGAGCCAATCTATCCTGGGCTGATTCCCATCAGCATGGGCAGCAGGTGGAGGGAGTGGATTCTGCCCCTCTGCTGAGCTCTGCTGAGACCCCACCTGCAGTGCTGGGGCCAGCTCTGGAGTCCTCAGCACAGGAGAGACATAGATCTGTTGGAGTGGGGCCAGAGAGGCCATAGCCTCCTCTGATGGGAGGACAGGCTGAGGGAGCTGGAGTTGCTCAGCCTGGAGAGGAGAAGGCTCCAGGGAGACCTTTTTTGGTGGTCTTTTTGCCTTTCAGTGCTTAAAGGGAGCTGATGGGGACAGAGTTTTTAGCAGGGCCTGTTGTGACAGAAGGGGTGATGGTTTTGAATTAAAAGAGGAAGATTTAGAGTGAAGAGAAAGAAGACATTTTTATTCTGAGAGTGGTGAGACCCTGTCCCAGGTTGCCCAGAGAGGTGGTAGATGTCCCATTCCTGAAACCATTCCAGGTCAGGTTGTCTGGGGCTCTGAGCAACCTGCCCTAGTTGCAGGTGTCCCTGCTGAGTGCAGGGCTTTGGACTAGATGATCTTGAAAGGCCCCTTTCAACTCAATCCATTCTGTGATTCTGTATTTCTACTTCACAAAATCACGGAAAGGTTGATCTTGAAAAGGTATTCTGGAGCACATCTTGTCCAAGTCCACTGGCCAAGCAGGACCATCTAAAGCTAGTTGACTGTGACCATGTTCAGATAGCTTTGGAGTATCTGCAGTGATAAAGAATGCCCAGGATCTCTCCCATCTCTTACCTTTGCTCCTTTCTGCCCAATATCACCACTGGTCCCAGGGTCACCTTTTTGTCCCTACATTAAAAACCAAAAAGACAAAACAAATCACGCATGGCCTGACAGGTGAAGAATGCAGCCCTTCTGAATAGCATCACCTTGCATTTCTCCTGTGCTTTTAACCACCAAAGGCTCCTTGAAAATGTGCACATCATAGAATCATTTAGATTGGAAAAGGCCTTTAAGATCATTGAGTCCAACTGGTGAGCCATCATGGTCACCTTGTCAGAAATGCAGCCAGCTCTGGGCTGGGACAGCAATGACTTTGCAGAAGCTGAGTGTGACAGAGCTGCTGGTGAGTGGGACAAAATGCCATGATGAGATGCCAGAGAGTCTGCAGCTTATGCTGGACAGTGTTTGGAAAGTGACCCTTGAGGACCTGTGTGTTGGAATGAATGCTGCTGAGCTTTAGGAGCCAATGGGGTGACAAAAATCCATGGAAATGTTAGATAGTCTCAGCAATTTTTTGTTGGTCACTGCTGTGGGAAATTGAGTCTAGATCCGTCAGGCACTACCTACACAATCTAGAGGATGTTCTTTAATTGCACTGAGAGCTTCCTTTGTTGCTCCCTCCCCAGATTTTTCCACTGCTTGTTTTTTCTCCCATAGGAAATTAAAAGGAAAAAACAGCAGCAGATTTCAGCTTGCTGCTAGAAAGCAGAGTTCCCACCAAAGATCACTTTGAAAAAGTGTTTTCATGAATAAGGAGTCGAAGTCCCATCCATGTGCAGGAACTTGTCTGAGGGCAAGGGAACCATCCTGCCATGATAGAGAACCAGCTCATGCCAGGAAGGTCAAGTCCATAAGGGCTTCAGTAAACGACTGTTTTTTCCTTGCTCTCTCCATCAGACAGGTCAGCATTGAGAAGAATTGGACTTGGTACATGAAGGAACTAAAAATCTGGGCCTTGGTAAGTAACAAAGGAAAAACACATGCTGGAAAACATGGGACAACTTAGAAGTCTACAGCTAGAGACTCAGACAGATTCTCTGCTGGCATATGGAGAATGGGTCCCTCTGAAAATGAAGCCACTAGAGACTTCTTTGTAAGTTTAAGGAGAGTTTTCAATTCTATTTTGGAAACACTCACCCTAGGCAAGAACCTGACTCCAGTAATGAGGCAAGTAGGTGTTGAAGGAGAAATGAACCTGGGGTGAAGAAAGGCACAGAGCTCCTACCTTCCAGATGAACCATGTCCTTCCCTGCTACTCACCAGCTTCCCCTTCTGCCCTTGAAGACCTCTGTCACCCTTGACTCCCTTGCTTCCCTCTTTCCCATTGAGACCTGCTGCACCCTGCCAGAAGGAGGACAAAAATTAATTTCTTTGTCAGGTCTTGGAGGCAAGATAGCTGAGGACAGTCAGCAGGATGCAAACTCAAAAGTTAGAGCCCAAGTTGCATAGTCCTGCAGCTCAGAAGCTATCCTAGGTGTAGCACCAAGACCTGAGGCTGGGATTTAGCACCCAGAAAAAAAGAGGGTGTGTGGCACCTAAGTCTTAGGCCAAGACAATGTAAGTGATGATGGCTGTGGTTGAGGGTAGGAGCAAAGACATTAAGCAGCATCACACTGTGAGTGACTTAGAGATGGGCACAATGCTGGTCACTGGGTCTGCAGCTTCAGACCCAGTCAAAGGGCTGGAAAGCAGCACTGGGTGGTGAACTACGGTTTGGTGCATGAGAACAATCATGGAATCGTTTTCCTTGGAAGAGACCTATAAGATCATCAAGTCCAAAAATTAATGCAGTACAGCCAGGTCACCACAAAACCATGTCCCTCACTACCACATCTACAGGGCTCTGAAATCTCTCCAGGGATGGGGACTCCACCACTGTCCTGGGCAGCCTGTTCCAGGGCTTGACAACTCTTTTGGACAATAAATTGTTCCTCACGTCCAACCTGAATCTCTCCTAGCACAACTTGAGGCCATTTCCTCTTGTCCCATCTCTTGTTCTTTGGGAGACGAAACCAACCCCTACCTGGCTCCAAACTCCTTCTGGGGAGTTCTAGAGGGCCATAAGGTTTCCTCTCAGCCTCCTTTACTCCAGGCTAAACAATTCCTGTTCCCTCAGCTGTTTCTCACCAGACTTGTGCTCTAGGTCCTTCACCAGCTTCATTGCTCTTCTCTGGACATGCTCCATCACCTCAATGTTCTTGGAGTAAGGGGCCCACAACTGAACCTAGTATTTGAGAAGTAGTCTCACCAGTGCCCAGCACAGGGGACAATCCCATGCCCTTGTCCTGCTTGCCCCACACTGTTTCTGATCTAAGCCGGAATGCTGGTGGCCATCTGGGTCACCTGAACACACACTGCCAGCATCCAGGCATGGGATTTCTCATAGCTGCAGTTCAGACAGGATCTCCCATCTAAGGAGTTAAAAGCCAACAGAGAGATCCTCATCCAGCTCAGACTTGTGGGCAATGCTGGACAGAGGTTCTCCTCCTTTGCCACACTTTGGAGGTTCTCAGTGGAGATGCTTTGCAGCTCCACCCAGCACAGAACATCATAACCACTGCCAGAACTGGGGTCTCTTTGCATGGGGCTTCCTACTCCTCTGGAGCAAATTAAAGCTACTAGCAATGTCCAATATTTTTACTTTTTCCCCAAGGCTGCCACAGTCTACTCATCCATTCTGTCCAGTTTTGGTGGCAGTTTTCAGAACCTGGCTGTGAGGTAAACTTGGATTTATCTCCACTTGAGACACTGATGTCACAGGGCTGAGCTCACTCAGATAAGAATGAATTTGCTGTTGAAGCAGAGCAGAAGATGAACAAGGGGCATTCTCTACTTGGAATTAATTTGCAGTAGGATGTTGAAAGGAAACACATTTATTAAACTAAAATAAAGAAGAAAAAAAATTAGCTGCTGGATTTGTAGGCCAAGCAGACTCGTCACCTCTCCAATTTTTCCTCCTCTTAGTGATGAATGGACACTTCTAACATGGTCATAAAAATCATAATCATGAAATGGCTTGAGGTGGAATGGACCTTAGAGATCATCTAGTTCCAACTTCTGCTGCCATGGGCAGGGACACCTCCCACTACACCAGGTCCCTTAAGCCGGTCTGATCTTAAACACTTCCAGGGGTGAGGAGCCCATAGCTTTTCTGGGCAACCTGTTCCAGTGTCTCACCACCCTCATAGTAAGGAACTTCTGCCTAACATCCCATCTAAATCTACCTTACTCTAGCCTCAAACCATTGCTCCTTGACTTACCACTAGAAGCCCTTGTAAAAAGTCCCTCTCCAGCTTTCTTGTATCTCCCTTTGCGTACTGGAAGGCCACTACAAGATCTCCCTGAACAGACCCAAATCCCTCATCCTGTCCTCATAGGAGAGGTGCTCCAGCCCCCTGATCATCTTTGTAGCCTCCTCTGGACCTTCTCCAACAGATCCATGTCCTTCAGGTGTTGGGCTCCAGAGCTGGACACGGTACTCCAGGTGTGGGTCTCACAAGGGCAGAGTAGTCATATAGCAACCTGTTTGTCATGGCAACAAACTAACATCCTAAATACAAGAATTCAGCTCCTCCTCAGGGGAAGACATTGCTTCTTCAACCCCCTCCCCAAGCCTCAGCACATTTTACATCTCAAAGTAAGAAGAGTCTTTGAGAGTCAACCAGGTGCTCCTCCATGGCTCTATAGGTCACGTCTGGATCAGGTAAAGTCCACCTTCTTCCAGCACTGCCTATGCTGCAGGCACAAACATCTCATGAAAGCTCTTTATTTACTAGCAACTGTTTGGTGACATGATCAATAGAAAGTTCCATCTGAGGGAGTAAATGGACCATGAAACTCCACACTTACTAGTTTGCTGTTTGCTAGGACAGATTGCTTGCCTAGAGAGCAATAAACCTCTTGGCTTGATGCTTAAATCTCACAAGCCCAGGCATCAAGTGCCTGGTTGTTTTGAGATGGCTTTGAACTGGGTACAGATCCACCTGCCCAGAGATTTATTTACAGATCTGTGTCTAAGGGGATCAGATAAAAAGCTTACTCCTGAGCACTGCCTGATCTGGAGGGAACCTGACAGTAGTTAGAGATTTCAAGGATCATAGAATCACAGAATACATTGGGTTGGAAGGGACTTTTCAAGGTCATCTAGTCCAACACTCCTGCACTCAGCAGGGACATCTGCTACTAGAGCAGATTGCTCAAAGCCCCAAACAGCCTGACCTGGAATGGTCCCAGGGATGGGGCATCTACCACCTCTCTCACAACCTGAACCAGTCTCTCACACCTTCAGCATAAAATTTTGCTTCCTTCTCTCTACTCTAAATCTCCCACTTTTAGCTTCAAACCATCACCCCTTGTCCTGTCACAACAGATCGTGCTCAAAAGTCTGTCTCCAGCTTTCTTATCAGCACCTTTAAGTAGTGAAAGGCCTCAGTAAGTCTCCCTGGACCCTTCTCCTCTCCAGACTGAACAACCTCATCTCTCTCAGCCTAGCCTTACATCAGAGGGGTTCCAGCAATACCACCATTTTGGTGGCCTCCTCTGGCCTTTCTCCAACAAGTCCATGGCTCTGCCATGCTGAGGACTACAGAGCTGGACCCAGCACTGCTTTTAGTTGTCAAGGAAAAACCTTTACTCGTTTTCCTGTGCTTCCCTACTTGCTTCTTGTCCAAAGCTCATCTCTTCTCTCTGCCTGATGTCATGAGAGGCTTCTTGCCTGGCCACAGTATGTACTGGTAGGCTGTAAGACAGATGGGTCTAAGCCATGCCTACTTGGTCCAGCAAACACAAGCAAGTTTTACTCCTGGGTCTTGTCTCACTACAGGTGGACTCCTGTTCAATATAGAATAGTAGAAGTGTTTTGGTTGGAAAATACCTCTAAGATCATTGAGTCAAACCATCAACCTAACACCACCACGGCCATTACATTATGTCCTGAAGTACAACTGAACCATGTCCCAAAGTGCCGTGTCCACACATTTTTTTTTAACACCTCCACGGTCTCCTTATTGTGGGCTGAAGAAACTTTGCCATATGTACTAGAAGGGTAATAATGAGCCTTGGAAATGGCAGCAGGTCTGTCCCTGCTTCAGCTCAGGGTGAAGTGGGTCAGAGAAGGGATGCTTTTCAGAGGCCATCTGCACCCAGGACAAAAAGAAGATGGAAGAGGAGGAAACAAAGAACACAACAAAGCGAGGATGAGGAACGCTTTTGAGCACAAGGTGAGGGAAAGAAGCTGAATGGAAATTTGTTCCCTCTGAGCTACCTTGCCTGTTCTGCCAGGCAAATAAAGGCTGGGCAATAAAAGCTAGTGAAATGGACGTTTAAAGGTAATTACTGGTGGAGTACTGGAAATGGCTCTTGCTCTTTGGTTCTGTTATTAAAGTGTTGCTGGAACAGGCTTCATTTAACTGCAAAGACACCAGGTACCATGAAGGCACTGTAACGCAAAGGCTTAGTCATAAGTCCTGAGTGACGCAAAGATGTCTTTGAGGAGCCAAGGATCTCTGCTTCCAGACGCAAATTCCTGTGAAGATTTGGGCTGGAGCCAGGGAGGAGCCTGCCTTTTCTCCAGGCTCATCATTTCCACTCAGATGAATGAGCTGGAGGATTAGCTGGGTCACTCTGAGGAAGTGAGAAACCCATCAGGAGAGGCATTGGCCCGACAGCATGCCCCAAGAGGACTAATCTGTTTGAATCATAGAATCACATAATTGTTTAGGTTGGAAGAGACCTTTAAGATCATCAAGACCAACTATTAACCCAGCATTGACAGGTCACCACTAAACCATGTCCCTCAGCACCACATCTACATGGCTTTTAAATCTCAGCCCTGGGCAGCCTGTTCCACTGCTTGACAACCCTTTTCAGGGAAGACATTTTCCTGACTGTCCAGCCTACACTTTCCTTGGTACAGCTTGAAGTTGTTTCCACTTGTCCTGTCACTTGTTACTGGGGAGAAGAGACCAACCCCCACCTCACTCCAGACTTCTTTCATGTAGTTTTACAAAGCAAAAAGGTCTCCCTGGAGCCTCCTTTTCTTCAGGCTCAACAGCCCCAGGTCCTCAGCTGCTCCTCACAAGGCTTGTTCTCTAGATCCTATGCTAATGTATTTCCAAACTATGGTGTAGGCTGGTAAAAGGTTTCCCACCTCCTGGGCCTCAGTGTTCAATATTTGATGGGATGATGCATATTAAGTAGCTGGAAGTCTCAACCTCAGAGTTTCATCTATGTTTCTATCCCTTCCCTGCTGTGCCTTTTGTCTAGACTGTTCTGCCTACAATTATTTGCTGCAGTCCTGAGCATCCTGCCCCAAAAATCCCTTCTAGGTGTGGGAACTGCCCCTAGTCCTCACAGTCATAATGGGCACTCCTTCTCAGGCACTACGTCTTGAAGATGGGTCAGCCTGATACCTTGCTGCAGAATCTCTGAGATACCTTAAACAGAGATTTCCACCCACTGCCACAAGATCTGGCTGACTAACTTCCCTTGACTCATCAGAAGTGCTCAGGACATGTCAAGACACCCTCTCAGGGCAAGAACTTCTTGGGAGGTGACTTTTTCTACTTTGAGTGGCTTGTCAAGTTTAGAGCAGAATCCACACGCTACCCTTCCTCTCCTTTGGCTTGAAATGGCTCACACCTCAGCAGGCCGGAGAGCTGGGATAGCATGTGGGTTCACCTAAGTCTCCATGCAGTCAATGGAGGGAGGTAGGACTTGTTGATACCTCTTTAGGGTGTCTACCCACCACATCTATGTGAAGATGTCCTATAATTTTTCTATCTATGGTAAAGTAAAATTCCTGCTTATAACCATTCTCATGCCTACTCTGAGGACATGCTCTTTCACCCACACTCTCAATGATCAATGTGGACTAAAAATCCTGGATTTCTCCTGTCCTTCCCCTCACTCACATGCTGGTGGCTTTGTTTCATCACTGGCTTTGGCAGATGAAGAATGCACAACAAAGAATGTATAACACAGCCAAGAGGTGAAGAATGAAGCACATTTGAAATCATTCTGAGAGCGAAAGCAGAAGGCCCAGGGAGCTGGTGGGTCTCCCACCCTCCAGGGTGGGACACCTTTGGAATAAGCACATGGCTGTGTGGATGGTTAGAATACCATAGAACAGAATAGAATAGAATTAACCAGGTTGGAAAAGACCTTTGAGATCATCAAGTCCAACCTATCACTCAACACCATCTTATCAACTAAACCATGGCACCAAGTGCCTCATCCAGTCTCCTCTTAAACACCTCCAGTGATGGTGACTCCACCACCTCTCTGGGCAGACCAGGTTTTATCACACAGACTCTGGCTTCCTTGGTTATAGGGCAAGGATCCACAGGCTGCTGGCCAAATATAGTGCTCAGCTCACAAAATGAGGTGAAGAACATCCCTGAGCTCCAACTTGTACACCTAGTGAAGAGGCCTGCAAAGTAGAATGGAGATGGGTGAAGAAAAGGAAGCCTCAATACCTGATCAAGATGATGACTCAACAGGCATAACACCAGCTGAAATATAGAAGGGTGAAGCATGCAGGAGTATCAACTTAAAAGAGCTCATTGCTCAGGAAGAGGTGGTATCTTGAACATCAAGAATTTGCCCTGAGGTCCAGTTGCAAAGTGAACCAAATCCATTGAAATCTCTGGGTGATGACACAAACATCCTCAGCTTGTTAGGCATTCCTATAGAGCAGCAAATCAAAAGAACAAATGGGTGAGACTTCCCATGAGCTGCTTAAATTACTCAGAGTGAATTCAGAAGGACAAAAAAGGGGCCATCAGAATGTTTGCAATGAGTTGGTGGCAATTTGTGGATATGAAAGATGGAATTAAGAGGGAGTTAGAGGAAAATGACAACTGTTACCTTTAAGAAGTTGCACAGGACAGAGTTGGTAGAGGTGGACTGGGCCAAGTAGTGCCTGTCTTCAAGAACAGGGGAGAAGACAACTTGGGGATGATATATGAGACAACAGAATATCAAAGTATCTGTGAGCACTTGGAAGATAAAGCGAGATCTGGGTTTGTGAAGCAAAATCACATCAGGTTGTTGCATCCTAATATGTCTGAAACAGATGATGTGACTTGGGATCTTAAAGTACCCTACAGCTGCCAATAAACCAAGTCTGAGCCTGGCTTGCTCTGACGTGAAAGGGAACATGGCAAACATCTAAGGTGAGATCAGATGAATTTCATACAGGCTACAGTACATCACAGCTCTTCCCACAAGGGCAGAGCTCTCATCTGACTCTTGCAATTTTAGAAATTCAATGAGTGCCCCAAATCAAGTTCTATTAGCTCACTCTATCTCCAAGCACAGCTCAGATAACATTAACTTGAACCAGCAGAATCCTGATGTATTTCCAAGAGAAAGATGACTTAGCTTTCCTCCAAGCTTGGTTGACAAGTTACCACTTTCTGCTGGTTCGTTGGTTTAGGTGCTGATGCTTGTGGGTGCTAGTAGAAAGCAGCACATGATTCAACCATGACTGGATGGATGGTTGCTGGCCAGGACGGTGGAGTCCACTGTTCCTCCTTTGCACTCAGCAGCCTCAACATAGAATCATAGATTTGTTTAGGTTGGAAGTCATCGAGTCTATTAACCACTGACAGATCACCACTAAAGCATGTCCCTCAGCACCACCTCTACACAGCTTTTGAATCTCTCCAGGGGACCTGGACAGCCTCTTCCAGGCCTCGACAAACTTTTTCATGGAGAAACTGTTCATGTACTAAATCTCCCCTGGGACAGCTTGAGGTCATTTTCTCTTGTCCTATTGCTTGTTCCCTAGGAGAGAAGACCAACCCCTACCTTACTTTAACCTCTTTTCAGGTAGGTTTACAAAGTGAGAAGGTCTCCCCTCAGCCTCATTTTCTCCAGGCTAAACAACTCCAGGTCCCTTAGCTACTCCTCACAAGACTTGTGCTCTAGATCCTTCAGCAGCTTTGTTGCCCTTTTCTGGACGCTCTCCAGCAACCCAATGTCCTTCTTGGTGTGAGGGACCCAAAACTGAACCCAGTATTTGAGGTGTGGCCTCAACAAGACTTCAGTCCTGCACTAGTGCTGGTTGTCACCTACAGATTCAGATCTTCACTACAAAGCAATAGTTAACGTTCCTATGATCCAATGCCAACGTGTGGTGATCCCAGCTGATGAGATCTTACAGCATGTTGACAAATTGCTCAGAAGGTTGTTTTACAACCAAGCAGGGGTTGAAATAATTAATTGAATGAGGGTCACCTTCTCAGTGAGCAATTACCAGTCTGGATAATGGGCTTGTAAATAGTTACCAAGCCATGACCTTTAAACAGTGGGCAGCTCTGAAGGGCTGAGGAGCCTTCACAGCAACAGAGAGCTGCTGAGAGTCTCCCACTTATGCACAAAGAGGCATAATTAGGGAATAGGTTAAAATAAAATATCAATATTTCTTGTTGTAATAAAACAATTAGGGTTCAATATTTCCATGCTCAGATTTCCATGACCTGAGAAAAAAGCCCCAGTCCCCTCTGGGTGCTCCCCCCCCCACCCCCCACCCCCCCATACCTTCCTTTCCCAGAGGAAAATGAATCAAAGAGGACTATTTCCACGCTGGATGACCCTGGAGACCATTTTTCACTTGTGGTTTCTCCCAAGTGAATGGGTGAAGTTTCAAAGACATGTAAAGACTTCTGCAAAGAAAAATGGCTCTTCTCTTTCCCCACCCCCAGCTTGTCAGGAAAAAAAGTGAACTCCAAGATTATCCAGATCCTTCAGCACAACTGTTTTCCTACTGCTCAGCAACGTGCACCCACTGAGCTCTGAGAATAGCCACTTGGAGTCCAGTCTCTCAAGGACATATCCATTTCCCATGGGATATGCAACCTACAGTCACAATTCTTAAGCCATCTCAACATGGAACATCATATATTCAGGGAGCCATAGAGGAGTTTGGAAGGAGCCTTTGAAGGTCACCTAGCCCAACTCTCCTGCAGTGAGCAGGCACATCTGCAACTAGAGCAGGCTGCTCAAAGGCCTGAACAACCTGACCTGGGATTATTCCAGGGTTGGGGACATCTACCACCTGGCAACCTGGTGGGCAACCTGGGCCAAGATTTCACTACCCTGAGCATATGAAATGTCTACTTTATATGTAGTCTAAATATCTCTCTTTTAGTTTAAACCCTCCTGTGCAGAGGTCTCCAGAACTGGACAGAATAGAATACAATAGAATAGAATTAACCAGGTTGGAAAAGAACTTTAAGATCATCGAGTCCAGCCTAACATCCAACACTATCTAATCAACTAAACCATGGCACCAAACACCCCATCAAGTCTTTCCTAAACACCTCCAATGATGGTGACTCCACCACCTCCCTGGGCAGCCCATTTCAATGACCAATCTCTCTTTCTGTGAAGAACTTCTTCCTAACATCCAGCCTAAACCTCCCCTGGCACAGCTTGAGACTGTGTCCTCTTGCCTGGGAGAAGAGACCAACCCCCACCTAGCTACAACCTCCCTTCAGGTAGTTGTAGACAGCAATAAGGTCTCCCCTGAGCTTCCTCTTCTCCAGGCTAAGCAACCCCAGCTCCCTCAGCCTCTCCTCATAGGGCTTGTGCTCCAAACCCCTCACCAGCTTTGTTGCCCTTCTCTGGACACGTTCCAGCAAGTCAACATCTTTCCTAAACTGAGGGGCCCAGAACTGGTCACAGGACTCAAGGTGTGGCCTAACCAGTGCCGAGTACAGGGGCAGAATGACTTCCCTGCTCCTGCTGGCCACACTATTGCTGATACAGGCCAGGATACCATTGTTTTGAAAGGCAGAGAAACATGCTCCAACTCACAGCAGCGCCTGGCAAGCCTGGTTCTCCTGGGTCCCCCTGCAAGGAAAGCAGTGATGAGTTACCACGGTGAAGAGCTGCATTCCTTCTGAAAATGGGGATTGGTGTAGGTGATAACTACAGATGAAGAAGAGGAGATAAGGGGAGTTTCAGGGTCCCTTCTGTAGAAGCAGCTGGACTGGGGAAATAGAATACCTCAAACATCTCAACTGGGCAACTGAATGGAGCCCTGTGTCATCATTGATTGTAACTGGATCTTAGAGAGTGGTTCACACCTCACACTAGACTACCAACATTAAAATGAGTCATTATTGGCTGTTTTAACCCAGGAAAGGTGGCAGAGCTCTCTGCTGCCTCAGGAAATGGGAGAATCTTTAGGGCTCTCCTGGAGAAGTACAGCTGCTTCTGCTCTCTGGTAGCCCCACAACATTTCAACCAGCAACTTTGGTGAGGCAATGCAGGACTATGTCCTGTGAGAAAACTCTTATGGGACTTCACACATCAGTTCTTGCAGGGGGACACCTTAACATAGGTGGTCACCCTACTCACCTTCTGTCCCACGGGTCCTCTTGTTCCAAAAAAGCCCCATCACTCCCTTGGAACCAGTTTCACCTTTGGCTCCCTAAAATTCAAAAATCCGTGTTAAATATATTTTGAGTACCTACCACTCTTCCCCAGTAGAAGAACCCATGGAGATGGCAGAGAAGATGACAAAAAATAACCAGTGGTAGGGAAGAAGACTGTCAACTGCACAATGGCTTGGCAGAAACCACAGTGAAAAATCCTGAGTTGGTGCCCAATGATGGAGACACAGAAAAAACCAAAACCCAACACTACAGAAAAGGGTTTCAAAGCCACTAGATGAGCTGCCTTCTTGCAAAAACTCAAGTGCAAGACCGATGGACTTACTGATGGTAGACATATTACTCTGAAAATCCACCCAAAGTCACTCAGATGTCTGCCCAAGAGGTGTTCTGGCCTTAGGAGATACTTATGTATTATTTGTTTATTAGAAAGCAGTCTGACAGATACAGAATCATAGAATTGTTTTGGTTGGAAAAGACCTCTAAGATCATTGAGTCCAGCCATCAAACTAAGACCACCATGGCCATTAAACCATGTCCTGAAGTGCCATATCCACGCATTTCTTGAACACCTCCAGGGACAGTGACTCTACCACCTCCCTGGGCAGTCTGTTCTGATGCCTGGCCACTGTTTCAGGAAAGAAATTTTTTCCTAATACCCAACCTAAACCCCCTCTGGTGCAATTTGAGGCCATTTCCTCTCATTCTATCACCTGATAGTAGGGAGAAGAGGCTGACCCCACCTCACTGCAACCTCCTTTCAGGGAACTGGAGAGAGCCAAAAGGTATCCCCTCAGCCTCATTTTTCTCCAGGCTAAACAACCCCAGTTCCCTCAGCCACTCCTCACCAGACCTGTTCTCCAGACCCTTCACCAGCTTCATCAACCTTTTCTGGACACACTCCAGCCCCTCAATGTTCTTCTTGGAGTGAGGGGCCCAAAACTGAGTGCAGGATTTGATGTGTGACCTCACCAGTGTCCAGTATAGTGCCATGATCACTTCCCTTCTGCTAGCCACACTATTCCTAATTAAAACCAGGATACTGCTGGCCTTCTTGGCCACCTGGGCACACTGCTGGCTCATAGTCAGCCAGCTATTGACCAACATCCCCCAGGTCCTTTTCTGCTGGGTGGCTTTCCAGACACCACCCCAGGCCTGTAGTGTTGCTCGTAAGGGCTTCAAGAGAGGTACCACCCATGGGAGCCTCTCCATGGGTTTCCCTTATAGGGGGATCTAATCTGTGCAGCCAGTTGCAGCCAGCTACTTCACAAGGAAGATGTCCAGGTTGGGTCAGGTAGTTTCCACTCTGAACTGCAGAAATAACAGGAGCTAGATGTCTAGCTCAGACCAGGATGCTGCTGTTGTATATACTTCTATTTATTCATCAGAGTCTACATCCTGGGTCACACTTGTGGAGCAAAAAGCATTAACATCTTATGAAAACAGGTCTGATTAGCACATGGAGATTTAATCTGTGACTCAGACTGAGAGTGGGAGTGCTGCATGTCTTCTCTCATGGACCAGTGATGGGCTGAAACCTGAGACCCACAAGGTCCTCTCAAAGAGCAAAGGAAGACAGAGGAGCAGGAGACTCACTGCCACCACCGAAGAGACATCCCTGTGTGAGGCACAGAGGAAGCAACCAAGCCTTAACAAGGACTGCAGGGTTTGAAGCAGCATGGCTGGCTCTTGGAGGGTGAGGGAGATGCAGGACTCCTCAGCACTGCAGTAATTGAATAGTTACTTTCACCAGAGTGGTCCTCAGCACCACATCTCCATGGCTTTTCAGTCCCTCCAGGGATGAGGACCCCAGCACTGTTCTAGGCAGCCTGGTCCAGGACTTGACAGCCCTTTTATGGGGAAGAAATTGTTCCTCATGTGAAAGCTAAATCTTCCTGACATAACCTGAGACCATTTTCTTATGTCCTATTGTTTGTTCTTTGGAAGAAGAGACCAACCCCCACCTGGCTCTAACCTGCTTTCAGGGAACTGTAGAGAGCCAGAAGGTCTCTGGTCAGCCTCATTTTCCCCAGGATAAACAAGAGGAGCCCAAAACTGAATCCAGGATTTCAGGTGTGGCCTTACCACTTTTCCCAGTATAGGGGCACAATCCCTGTCTTGGACCTGCTGGCCAGACTATTGCTGATCCAAGCCACGATGCCATTCTTAGCCACATGTTGCCTCATCTTCATCCAACTGTCGACCAATACCCCCAGGTCCTTTTGCTCAAGGCAGTTTCCAGCCACTTTTCCCCAAACCTGAGATGTTCATGGGATTATTATGATCCAAGTGCAGGACCCAGCAGTCAGCCTTGTTGAGCCTCATCCTATTAGCCTCTACCCATTGATCCAGCCTGGCAAGATCCCTCTGTAGAGCCTCCTGACTCTCCAGAAAATCAACACTTCCATCCAACTTAGTCATTGATCACTCAGATCATTCATAAAGATATTAAAGAGAACTGGCTCCAACACCACATCTGACTGGCCACCATTTACCATAAACTAGACATTTATCTCATTCCCAAGCCCCAGCCCAGCATCCTCCTCTCCCTTTTTGTGTAAAGAGGTGGGCAAATATGTCCTTGCACTATGTTTTCCAGCAGGCACACAGGAATGAATGGTGCAGAGATACCAATCTCTTTCTCATGCTACCAGTGAACTTTTGCTGTCTCTCTCAGCTGCATCAGGAGATTCATACCTTTTCTCCTATAGGTCCATCCTCTCCCTTTTCCCCTTTGTCTCCATCAAAACCTGGCAGACCCTGTTCACCCTGAAAGGTAAGACAAGAAATTAGTGGACTGTGCCTCACTCCTGAGAAGGACCCAGCTCTCAGCCACTGGTTCTCAGTGTTATTGCAAGCTGTGGCTCAGCGCTGATGCCACCAGCAGTAGGGAAGGGACATCTTAAAAAGCCATCGAGAGCCAAACTTACAGGATCTCCTTTACTGCCTTTATAACCTTGGGGTCCAAAAATAGTCATTGGCTCACCCTAGAGAAAGGAGACACAAAGAGATGTAGACATCTAGTGACACATGGACTCATGGTTCACAGTGGATGGAACCACACTTGCTATGATGGGCAAAATTCACACACCTGCAGTGAAGGTAAGCACTTCCCAAACTGTGGCCCACATGCTGGTGAAGGCATGCATGCTCCACAGCACAACATCATTTGTTGAGATTAGTTGTCCTTGGGTAAAAGCTGGATGATGAACATACACAAAACCCCAGGTTAGATGATGGCTTGGGGAACCTGGTCTGGTAGGAGGCATACCTTCCCATGGGGTTATAATTCAAAGATCTTCACAGTCCTTTCCAAACCAAACCATTCTATGATTCTATGACCTATAAGAAGTCCTGAGGTTTGACAGTGGCCTCCAGCTCCAAGATATGTTGGGCCTCACTGGCATTATCTCAGTCTAGGTATCATGGCTGGAAATAGAGCTGTGCATAGCATGACCCTCAGGTTCATTTCCTGATCCAAGGCTGTCAGCAGTGGGACAGGTTCACATCTGGTGGCTTGACTCCATCACTCTTCCCAGGTGCAGGAAGGAGTGGGCCATAAGCAGGATGGTGAACGTGTCTGCTTGTGGTGTCCTGATTTATGGACACAGAGTTGGAGCTAAGGAAGGAGAGCGACACTTGGGTTACTCCTCAGCAGTAGTTTTTGGACGGTCAGACACACGAACATTCAAAGAGAACTGGTAGCTACAGGCGTGAAGTAACCCTATGGACACATCAGTGCCAAGTATATTTATCAGCTCAGTGGCTGAGAAGGGACATTTTGCTCCTCAAGGAGTAAAGAAGCTATGACAAAGCTGTTCCCATACAAGGAATGGCTGTGCTCTGGCAAAGCGATGATTGTCTCTCCGAAGTGGGGATGGTGATGCTGTTGGTAACTCAGAGGGAGGAAGACACTTTCTAATTTCCCTGGAGGTGTTCAAGAGGGGATTGGACGTGGCACTTGGTGCCATGGTTTAGTCATGAGGTCTGTGGTGACAGGTTGGACTTGATGATCATTGAGGTCTCTTCCAACCTTGGTGATTCTGTGATGGGCAACTGTAGTCCATTTGAAAAATACTCTAGTTACATTCCCTGCTCAGGGGAGGGCTTGTCGTTGGAGTCTTCCGTCAAAGTTTGCCAAAGCAGGACAGTTTTTTGGGTTATCCAACCATCACCACAGGAGCCCAATCAAGTTCTAGCATACTATAACCTCCGGCTTCACTGCTCTAGGGTGTCTCTGCCCTACAGAGGTTATATATGGAATACTAGGTCCAGTTCAGGGCTCCCCAGTTCAAGAGAGGCAGGGAACAACTGAAGAGATTCCGGTAGAGGTTATGTAGATGCTGAGGGGCCTGAAGCATCTCTGTGAGGAGGAAAGGCTGAGAGCCCTGGGGCTGCTGAGCCTGGAGAAGAGCAGCCTGAGAGGGGATCTGATCAATGCTCAGCAAGAGCTAAAGGGTGGGGGTAAGAGGATAGGGCCAGACTCTTGTCAGTGGTGCCCAACTACAGGACAAGGGGCTCTGGGCACAAACTGGAACCCAGGAGGTTCCAGCTGAACATGAGGGAAAATTTCTTGACTTTAGGGTGCTGGAGCCCTAGAACAGGTTGTCCAGAGAGGTTGTGCAGTCTCCTTCTCTGGAAGCATTCCAAACCTGCCTGGACCTTGCAATCCTAGGCAAGGTGCTGTGAGTGACCCTGCTTTAGCAGAGGGTTTTGGACTAGTTAATCACTAGAAGTCCCTTCCAACCCTTACCACGATGTGATTCTGTCTCTAACAGGATGGGGTGCAATCAATTTTGGGAACAGAAGGGGCAATAAAGATCCTGCTGCTCCATCCAACACACAGCACAGTCCCTGGTATTCCCACAGTTTCTCGTGTATTGGTCAAGGGAGAATCAGAAAGTAAGTTAAGCTGCAATCATGTGGAACAAACCCAAGCCAATTATCTCCCCCTCCTTCCCCATTTCATCTCACATTCCACCTAATGTTTTATTAAGGTATTCCTTGGAAAACACATTACACATTCCTTCAGCCTAGAAAGTGATTTTGGGGCCTCTTCACGAAGCAGATTAAGAATTGATCTGCCTCTGGAGTGACTCTCCTTTGAAAGTAGCTTCCTGGGAGCCAAATAGGCTTTAATCATTTAGTACTGGATGACTCAAAGGTAGAATCATCTTGTAGGTTTTTCTAAAACTCATTTTCTGGCCTTTCAGCTGGGAAGGAAGTTAACAAAACACTGGGCAGAAGTTCAGGAGTTTCTCTGCGTTTTCCAGAAGAGCTCAGGGAGTTATTTTCACATTATCTGCTATGAGCCCATTCAGGTTTTTTAAGATTGGGGTCTTCTGTGAGGTGAGTTGATTATACCAAAAAAACAGAGGAAATTTTCTTCCTCTCTTAATTCACAGGAGGCACTTTTTGTGCCCCAGCAAATAGTTGCCAAAATGGTTTTCTTTGTTGTTGTTTTGTAGGATCTCATCAAAGCTGTCACACAGGAGCTCCACAAGAAGCAGTATGTCCAGTGCAGGGACTACAGAATGGTGGGGGTTGGGAGGCACAGCTGGAGATCATCCAGTTCAACCCCCCCCTGCTAAAGCAGGGGCACTCAGAGCATCTTGCCCAGGATCACAATGTCAAAGTGTGTTTGGAATCTCTCCAGAGAAGGAGATTCTGCAATCTCTCTGGGCAGCCTGCTCCAGCACCCTCACAAAACAGAAGTTTTTTCTCATACTCAGATGGAACCTCCTAGGTTCCAGTTTGTGCCTTTTGCTCCTTGTCCTGTCACAGGGCACCACTTAATAGAGTCTGTCCCCATCCTCTTGTCCCCCATCCTTTATCTATTGATCAGCACTGAGAAGATCCCCTCTCAGGCTGCTCTTCTGCAAGCTAAACAGCCCCAGGAAAGGCTGAGAGCAGCCTTTCCTCCTCACAATGATGCTCCAGGTCCCTCAGCATCTTTGTAGCATGACATTGACAAAGTGGATTGAAAGTGATGGAGACCGCTGAGAATGAGGGGGTATCTACATGTTGTCTTCCACTACCTAAACAGGTGGACAGTGGAGAAAAGGTGGGTCCAGGCTCTTTTTGACAACATGCAATGAAGGACAAGATGCAGCAAGAGAAACCCCTATTAGCAGGAAAAATGTCTTCACCCTGGAGGTGGCCAGATGCCTGAGCACAGACACAAAGAATCTCACATGAAGCCCCGAGGTTCAAATCTTGAAGATTTCACTGGCAAGGGGTCTTGATTCAGACACATATATGGCCCTGCACACCACACCATGGATTGAAGGCAGGAATAAAAGTCCTCTTCAAAGAAAGGCATTTGACCCTCATCATCTGGGAACCTTGTTCAGTGCTTCAGGTTGGGTGGGCTACCCTCACTCATGTCTTGATATGAGAACTGCAACATTACTAAGTCCTCAGATATTTGAAAACACACAAAACATATTTTTACCTCTACCCTGTGAGATCCCTGACTCAAATAACTGATCAGCTACTCAGAGGTAACTATCAGATCTCAAACCTCTTTCACTCCATCTACCACAGTATCACAGTACATTAGAGGTTGGAAGGGACCTCAAGAGATCATGGAGTCCAGCTCCCCTGCCAAAGCAGGATCACTTAGGGTAGTCTGCACAGGAATGCATCCAGGTGGGTTTTGAAAGTCTCCAGAGAAGGAGATTCCACAACCCTCCTGGGCAGCCTGCTCCAGTGCTCCATCACCCTCACTGTAAAGAAGTTTCTCCTCATGTTGAGAGGAAACCTTCTATGTTCAAGCTTGAACCTGTTGTTTCTTGTCTTACTAGTGCACACCACCGAAAAGAGATTGGCAATGCAGTATTCTATCCCAGAGTGTCACAATCTGGAATGTCCTTACTCTTTCTCCCTTGGGTCCCAGAAGTCCTCGATCACCCTGAACACAAGAAGGAAAAAAAACCACACAGTGAGTGATTCCCTTTTAACTTGCTCTTCCTGTCTTGTGAGTGGTGAACTTCACTTCTCACAACTCCAAGCCACTAAGATCTATCACAGCTGGAAGTCAGTCCCTCTGGGCACTCTACAAAACGATTAGCTTACCACAAGAGGTTGTGTGCAATGAGAATTTATTGTGTTGCTAAAAATCTAGAGACCCGGAGGACTGAAGTGATTTTCCTGCCTCCATGCTCAGAACATCCATGATATAGATCTACTTCTGGATTTGAACCTCCCAATGGGATGTAGCATCTCCATGCTGCGGGGATGTGCCTGCACTGCATCTAGGGTGGGATGGCATCCTATAGAAGAAAAGTTTTTTCTGAATTTGAGCCTTAAATCTGTCATGCTTTACCGAGCTTGCATGCTTCACTGGACTGCTCCATGTCCAGATGGAGATAGGTGACCCTCAGGGGTCTGTGCTTGGACCAGTGCTGCTCAATATCTTCTTCAATGATATAAACAGCAGGATTGAGTGCACCCTCAGCAAGTCTGCAGATGAGAACAAGCTGAGTGGTGTGGTTTATAAGGCTGAAGGATGGGATCCATTCAGAGGTACCTAAACAGGCTGGAGGTGGGCTCAGGAACCTCATGAGGTTCAATAAGGCAAAGTCCAAGATCCTGCACTTTGGTTGGGGCAATCCTTGATATCAGTCCAGGATGGGGGATGATTAAATTGAAAGCAGCCCTGAAGAAAAGGACTTGGGGGTGCTGGTGTATGAGAAGCTGGACAGGAGCCATCAATGGGCACTTTAAGACCAAAAGGCAAATTGCATCCTGCACTGCATCCAAAGCAGCCTGGTCAGCAGGTTGAAAGAGATGATCCTGCCACTCTGCTTTGCTCTGATGAGACCTCATCTGAAGTACTGCATCCAGCTCTGGACATGGACCTGCTGGAGAGGGTCCAGAGAAAGGCCACAAAGATGCTCAGGGGGCTGGAACACCTCCTATAAAGACAGTCTGGTAAAGTTGGGGCTGTTCAGCATGGAGAAGAGAAGGCTCCAGAAAGACCATATATCTGCATTTCAATATCTGAAGGAGATCTTCAGGAAGGCTGCAGAAGGACTGTTTAGAATGGTTTGTGGTGACAGGACAAGGAGCAGTGGTTTGAAACTGGAGCAGGGTAGATTTAGGTTGGACGTCAGGAGGAAATTCTTCACAGTGAGAGTGATGTAATACTGGAACAGGTTGCCCAGGGATGTGGTTGAGGTCCTGTCCCTTTCAACATTCAAGAACAGACTTTCTGTGGCCCTGGACAGCCTGATCTAGTTGGAGGTGTCCCTGCTGACTGCAGTGGGGTTGGACAAGATGACCTCTGAGGATCCCTTCCAACCTGATGCAATCTGCAAAGGTGTATGAAAGAGATGCTGGTCCTGGAGGCTCTTATAATGGGCATGGCACATGAGGCTGAAGGGTAAAACTCATTCCTGATGGCATGTCATGATTGACAACCAGAAGAAGAGTCAGCAGCGTGCTCAGGTGGCCAAGAAGGCCAACAGAATCCTGGTTTGGATCAGCAATAGTGTGGTCAGCAGGACTTGAGTAGGGATTGTCTCCATTGGGAAGTGGTGAGGCCACGCCTTGAGTACTGCATTCAGTTTTGGGCTTCTTACTCCAAAAAGGATGTTGATGTGCTGGAGCATGTTCAGAGAAGGACAATGAAGTTGGTGAAGGGTTTGGAGCACAAGCCTGGTGAGGAGAGGCTGAGGGACCAGGGGTCATTTAACCTGGAGAAAAGAAGGCTGAGGGGAGACCTTTTGGCTCTCTCCAGCTAGCTGAAAGGAGGCTGAAGCCAGGTGGGAGTTGGTCTTGTCTCCCAAAGAAGTGATGGGGTAAGAGGAAACAGCCTCAAGTTGTGCCAAGTTTAGGTTGATCCTGAAGGAAAATGTCTTCCCCAAGAAGGAAGCACTGGAAGAAGCTGCCCAGGGCAGTGGTAGTCCCCATTCCTGGAGGGACTTGAAAGCTGTGCAGATGTGGTGCTGCAGGACGTGGTTTAGTGGTGGATTTGGCAGTGTTGGATTAATGTTTGGACCTGATGATCTGAAAGGTCTCTTCCAATCAAAATGATTCTATGTTTTTGAACTTCTCCTATGCTCCAGACTGGCTTGGTGACAGCAGAAGGAAGAGACTGCAAGGACTGGGTGGGGACAGAACAGAGACAGACTTTAAAACTGCACTTGAACTTCCGGGTGGCAGAGATGTGTGCAGGTCTCTCTGTGTCCCATTGCACATCCCTCACATTTGGAGTGCAGTCCTCCAGTACTACACTTCCCAAGGGCTGCAGATGCGATGTAGCAGAGGCAGACCAAGGGGACTTGTGCTCACTGAGGCAAATGGCAGGGTTTGTGTTGTCTGCTGGGCTGTCACTGTCCTGTCAATGCTGCAGGACATCTGCTCCCTTTTCCCCTCACCCTGCCCATTTAGGGATCAGCCGGAGCATACCAGGGGACTCTTCCTGCCCAAACTCCCAGAATTTCCTTCCAAAAAGGCCTTGGCATGCCTAAAGATCTCAGCTTAGATATTACAGAGGGTGGCTAATGCCACTTCAGACTTCCACACTCCCACTTATGTCTCCCTTCTAATCCACCCCAGAAGATGCTGGGATATCCCCCCCTGTTTTAACAGGGGCATTGGTAGAGTGGACTGCTGCAAAGAAAGTCTCCCCATCATGGTGACTTCCTCCAAGGAACAGTGTAGATATGAAGATTGTCGCTTACTCTTTCTCCTTTCACACCCGGGAAGCCTTTTAGACCCTGCAAGAACACAAAAGAGGATGTGAAGACAAACACCAGCAGGAAGAAGGTGTTAGTGAAGAGCAGAGTTGCCTCCAAGGATGGACTTCACCAGGAGAAGCTGCTGGTAGGACCAGCAGAAGAGCCTCTACTTTCCTTTCCTTCCACCTGAGAAGTGAATCACAGATTTGCAGAAAGAAAATTTAGCTTTAAGCTTCTGCTCAGCTTTGGGTCTTGGGCAAGTCTCAGGATCTCTTAGCAGATGTATTAATTTAGCCAACCTCCCCCGTTTTGCCAACCATGGACTGTGATTTTTGTAGCCTTAACATTAAAGAGAAGCAGTCCCCACCGCTCAGAGGACTTAGGGGAAGGGTTGCTCCCTGAGGGCTCCTGCTAGGTGGAGACGATGGGGATCTCCAGATGTGCCCCAGTGCAGGTCAGAGCCCCTGGAGACAGACCTAGGGTAGGAACCACATCTGGGTAGCTGACAAGCTCTGGTGGTCACCTCAGTTGTAACCTGTTTGCAACATTGGGTACTGGTGACCTCCCATGGATATGTGGTGAGCGCCTTCCACCTGCAGAACTAGCAGCTTATCAGAGGGGTGGACATGGACAGGATGGACGAGGAGGAGTTAGAGCACAGACGTTTCTCAAAGGGCACAAGACCTTTGCCATCTCTGTGTGCCCTGCACTGCTGCTCTGACACATCATCTTGCAAGCCCTCATGGTATAAGGGTCATCTTCAGATGATGTGATCCCAGCGTGGCACCTAGTACTGCAACCATCCTTGGCCTTTTGAGGAACTTCATAAAGGCCCAAAGAGATTAATTCCATGAGAGCTAACAGCCTAATAAACAAAAGGTCTTCATCAAAATACTGGCTGGGATCTGCTGGACTTCAAGAGCAGCCTGCAGATGAGTCAGCCAAACAAGAGTCAGACAAGGCCAAAAGCAATTGCCCTCTGCATGACACCTCACATCTCACAGCTGTCTACAGGATTTACATTCACTTGTCCCAACAAAAGGTTGGAAGTCAGGTTTCCTGTTTCCATTTATCACTGAAAGCATCACCCCACTTGATTTTGCTTGCTGCTCATGGGGATTTTGCCAGCCCTTGCTCCACTGTTGTCCAAGCCATAGAACCATCCCTCCATGCTATTTTAATACTCACCATCATGCCAGTGGGACCCCGGAGTCCCATGATGCCCTCATCACCCTGTTAGGAGGGAGAAGGATAGTGATGCCCACCAGCAAAGAGAAATGCAACATGCACAGGTCCCAGCTCTGCAAACCACCTCAATCAGGACAATGGGAACTAAACATGCAGAAGCCCAGATGCTTGAAGAAGTTGCCCAAACTCCATCAGGATTCGATCATCATGGAATTGTCCTGGTTAGAAAAGACCTCCAAGACCATAAAATCCAAATATCATCTAACTCTACCAAGTGTTGTGCTATATCATGTGCCCCAACATCATGTCTCTGCCTCTTTTAAAAACACCTCTAGGGTTGTGGATTCACCCACCTCCCTTAAGGATCCTATGGATCTTGATCAAAGAAACTGAAGACCTTGAGACCATCCACATGTCACTGCTGCAGCATTTAAAGAATAATGCCTTGGTCAAATTGAAGCTTCAAGCTTCAGCTTCTCCTCCATCCCTGAGGGAGGCATGCAGTTGTGAGGTGATCTGCACCTGGTTTAGCATGATATAAATCACTCCAGAAAGATGCCTCCCTCCTCTCTTGGTATAGAGAGGCCCTGGTAGGACTAGCTCAGAAGCAGCTGAAAAGTTGCCCAGCGAAGTTGCGGATACCTCATCCCTGGAAGTGTTTAAGACCAGGTTGGATGAGGCTTTGAGCAACCTGCTCTAGTAAGAGGTGTCCCTGCCCATGGCAGGAGCATTCCAAGTCAGGCCATTTTATGATTCTGTGAGGCTGGACGACCTCATGTGTCCCTCCCCAAGACGTACTTACATCCAACAAGGGGCAGAGGTCTGAGATGTTCCTGGGACCTGCTCTTCCCCCAGATTTGAGGGCTCAGTAGCTTTTCTGAACCTTTGTAATGCAGTGCTGAACATGATTTCAGCAGGGCTCACATTCTGTAAAGGCATGAGGAATTCACCTGGAATTCCTACCATTTACTTTCAGAAAGAAAAAGAAGCCACAGCTCAACTGCTCAGCAGTGATTTGTGCCTTTGGAGACCAATATGAGCCTTATCTTCATGCCTAGTTGTGGTGTCCGTGCAGACCAGGTTCAAAATCTCCCTTCAAGTGTGCTGTTGGCAGTCTACAAAACTTGCTAGCTGTATTGGTGTCTATGGAGTCCTTTTATGACCTCCCTGGAGGTGTTCATGGCCAGGTTGGATCAGGCCTTGAGCACCTGGTCTAGTGGGCCAGGTGTCCCTGCCCATAGCAGGGCGGCTGGACCTAGATGGTCCCATCCAACCCAAACCAGTCTATGATTCTATGACCTTCCTAGGTAGATCCTACAACATTTATCTGTTTTTAAGATGTCTAGACATCATCCTGTGAGGCCAAATTTAGACCTCTAATTTAAACCCAATGTCATCTGAACTTCTGTGATTCACTTTAGATTTATGCTGGAGTCAGAAGAGCAGGAACATTATTTCATCATTTCCTTCAGATAATGAAGCTTGAGCGAGGTTTACACTGGACCTTTCACAGCTGTTGACATTCTCATTAAGTGTTTTGTCTCAGGGGCTTCACTGAACAGTTCTGCGGGCAGATGGGGACTTTGTCTAAATGGATCGTGGAATAAAACCAGTTTATTCGTGGAACACCCACAGAAGCTGCAAATTGAAGCATGGCCTCTGATTATGACTCAAGAGGGTCTCCCTGAGGTCTTTGCCAGAAGGAACCCAAAACTTCTCAGCAGCATGAGGAAAAATGAACACTGCCACTCCAAGGATGATAGGAGCTGGCTTCCCTGTGCCAGGACAACAGGAGGGAAGAGGGGAACGAGGATACAAATGCTGGAGGGGGATTTCTGAAAGAATGAGCTTGCAGGTACAATCACTGAATGGCTTGAGTTGGAAGGGACCTTAAAGCTCATCTATTTCCATCCCTCTGACATGGGCAGGGACACCTCCCACTAGATCAGGTTGCTCAAAAGCTCAAGCAGCCCAGCCTTAAGCAGTTCCAGGAATGAGACATCAACAGCTTCTCTGGGCAACCTGTTCCAGTGTCTCACCACCCTCAGAGTAAAGAACTTATTCCTAATGTCCAACCTAAATGTACCCTGATCTAGTAAGCAGCATCCCCAGAGCATACAAAACCCAAGGTGGTTCCCCACCAAGATGATAGGATTCAAACTCACAGATGTAGAGGTGTAGATATTGCCTTCAACTCTCTAATCTAGCCAGTGAAGGCATAGCAAACACAGTCAATTGGGCAAGATTCCCGTGGCCATGCAGTAAGACAGTGCTGCCTGCAGGGCTTGAGGGTGTCTAATTATAGAGGAGATGCTAATTGCAACCTGTGGGCAGATTCTGGTCAGTGCCAGCTCCAGCTGAGCATAGCAGTGTCTACCACCTCCAAAATGTGACTGGTGAGAAATTAAGGAGAGCTCTGAAAACATCCCTCTAGGCATCTTCTGAGATGGGTAAGATGGAGGGGGAGGTAATAAAGCTGCCTCCAAAAGAGGGTAGGCTGCAAGAAGCCAAGCCAAGAATATCTGCTCTGCCCCAAAGAGGCTGCATCTGGAGTACAGTGTCCAGTTCTGTGCTCTCCAGTTCAAGAGAGACAGGGAAGTACCGGAAAGAGTCCAGTGAAGGTCTACAAAGACACTGAGGGAACTGGAGCAACTGCCCAAAAAGGTTGTGGAGTTTCCTTCTCTGAAGAGATTCCAAACCCTCCTGGACATTGTGATGAGGCCTCGAGCAGCCTGGTCTAGTGGAAGGTGTCCCTGCCAATGCCAAGGGGATCGGAACTAGATGATCTTTAAGGTCCCTTCTAACCCAAACCATACTATGAATCTATGAATCCTAGGCCACCTGCTGTGGGTGACCCTGCTTTAGCAAGGGGGTTCAACTAGGTGATCTCCAGAGGTCTATTCCAACCCCCACCATGCTGGGTTTCTGTGATGTACAGAGGAACCTACCCGAGGGCCAGGCAGTCCATGAGGACCTCTTGGGCCAGCTGCTCCAACACCAATTTCTCCCTGCAGAACAGAGAACCCCAGAAGTCTTGTTGGAAGCAAGGACACCTCATTGGATGAGTGCTGATTAGTTTGGCCATGGCACAGAAAGAGTCAGGAGATTGACTTTCTGCCATACTTTGTGGAGGATGCTCCAGCAACCATAGGGAAGGAGGGCATGGGAGTGAAAGGATGAAGTGACTGCATGAGGGACAGCAGTGGGCTGTCCCTTTGCCACCCCAAGGTGTTGGCACTTACTTTGTTGCCTTTGGGTCCAGGTGTCCCAGGAATCCCCTGTAGGACAAGGAAAATAAAACAGAAGGAAGGACTTTGCTTTGAAAGTCTTCAATTCTCTTTGGTCCCAGTTCTGCAATACGATGAAAGCACAGCCAGCTCAGGTCCCAGGGCCTCAGCCTCTCCCCCAAAAGACACAGGGACAATGCATAAAAGTCACCTCTTTTCCTGGGGATCCTGGTGGTCCCCTGGGCCCAGTAAATCCATTCCGACCTCTCTTCCCACGCTCCCCCTTGAAGAAAAAAATCCTCTAATGAGGAGAACATCCTGGTGGGAAAGGTCCCGCTTTCCCTCATCCAGACAGAGCAGAAGCTGGTGCCCCAGGTGTTCCCTGCACTGGCAGCAAGCAGGAAGAAGTCTCCTCATTGGATCTCTTGTTGAAGAGAGCGCACTCCAGCTTCACCAAGACCCTGAGTTTAGGCACATTTCTGTTCTCTGCCTCCACCCACCCAGCTAAACCTCCACATCTCTACAATGAGATCCATTGCTCCCTCTGTTCTCAGGGGCTAGTGACCCCAAAACCCACTCCTGACATCTCCTGGAGACCTGGACAGGTGGGGGCTTGACCCACAGAAGACACCTTGTAGACATTCTCAATAGGGCCACTGTTCTCACCATGAGGAGGCTAATACAATACATGCTGACCCCTCACACTGTATACCACCTACCTTCTGTCCTGGCAGCCCAGCCAGACCAGGAGGCCCTCTGTCCCCCTGTGACCCAGGGGTTCCAGCATTGCCACGAATGCCCTGGATGCCCTCAGCTCCTGGAGGTCCTGGGGCCCCTGGCTCACCCTGTTGAGTGAATCACAAAGAATTTGGATCTCAGGTGGGCTTAACTGCCTCTCTCCCCCCGCCCCCCCCAAGGTCTTGGAGAAAGCCCGAGGTGTCTCCTGGAATTTACACAATCAGTATATGAAACTGGAAACGCCCCCTTCAGCCCTGGGTAATAAGGGAGGTTCTAAGGCTGGAGAAAGAACTGAACCATAACTTGCTAAGCAGGAAGCCACTACCTGTGAGATCTTCAGAGCTCTCTGGTGAATTCAAACCCTGCAGGTCTGCAATATCCCAAGGGGTGACAGAAACACATCCCTGCGAGACCACAAATCCCTGGATGTTTTTTTCACAGCCCTACTTCAGAGCCTGATCTAGCTGAAGATGTCCCTGCTCATTGCAGGGGTTGGGACTGGATGACCTTTAAAGGTTCCTTCCAAACCAAACCATTCTCTGATTCTATGATATTTATCATCCAGACCTCACCCACAGGAGGACACTGAGTTCTCCCTCTGTCCCAGAGCCATGTTCCTGCCTTCCCAGGCTGGTCTGGCTTTGGTGCTTTATCTTTGCACCTGCAGCCAGTTCCATGCTCCACACCCAGCAGTGGAAAGCATGAAATACAAAGATTCCTCAAAACCCAAGGGAAATCCTATGTAGGAGAGAAGAAAGGCTTACCTTAAGTCCAGGTGGCCCAGCCTGACCAACAGGACCTCTTAACCCAATTCCTGGTTCTCCCTGTGAAGAGAAGGTGGTGAGGAACAATCAAGATCATTCCTTCCTTTCCCTGTGGAGTCCATCAAAACAAGATCTTGCTTCCTGCTGCTCCCTGGACACCCAACTGAAGTCCCTCAGAGCTGGTCCTACCTTGAAGGTTTCTACAGAGCCCTCTCTGACTACCACATCTCCCCTAGATGATCCGACCTGGCAAGACAAAGCTGCTGAGAACACTTCAATAGCTTTAGAAGAGAAGAAGCTGGGTTGCAGTAACATTACTGGAGATAGCATCAGCAGACTGTGGGGTAGACCCTCTTCTTCTGGCATTACTCATTTCTAAGATGGATGTCCTGTCTACATAAGACCACTGGAGTTCCTTCCTAGTCAACAGAGAGAGGCTAGGTCCTCAGCAAGTGACTGACCACACTGAGCCCACATCTCAGAAGGTTATCTGGACACCCAGCCCTGAGATGGTGAGGTTAGGTTGGCAAAAAGTGGAGGGAATACAGGTGACAAAGCTCTCACAGTGTATGAAGAGACACCTCTGACTGTAGCACCAACATTGTTCTTTACCTTCTGACCATCTTCACCTCTGTCTCCTTTGGTGCCCTACGAAATAAAGAGAGAGTTACCAGGAGGTCATATGAAGTACTACCTCAGGGTAACCCTCAACAAGAGCAAAGGTTTCTAGTTTGCCCACTGCCTTTGGCAGCATGGAGCAACTGGCCCCTCTGACCTCCACCTCTTCTTCCCACAGAATGTAGGCAGTAGCTGCATGACTAGGGGACAGTCAAATACCCTAACACAGAGCCACACTGCTCCCAGGAAGGAGATGGAGTACTGGCTTGAGCCGGCAGATTTTGACTTTCCTGTGGCAATCTCCAGTGCTGGTTTGGGCCATGTACATAGCATTGCTGTCCTGCCGCAGCTGCTGATCCTGACTCCACAGCTCACCTTTTCTCCAGGTTCTCCTGTCTCTCCAGGCTGTCCCTGCAAGACAAAACCCATCCATCTTCCAGCCACCTCCTCCACCTCCCTCTGTTCTCATGCTGTCATATGCGCCCGGATGCTTCACCACACAGATGATAGACCATGCCAAGTTCCCCTTCTCCACTGGGCTGTGCCTTTTAACAACAATGTTTGGCTGCCTTTCTTCTGAATGTTTGGGTTCTACCACCCCAGAGCTACCATTCTGTACCTATAAATCAGGACCATAAAATGTCTTAAATGGGAAGGGACCTTAAAGATCATCTAATCCCAACCCCCTGGCATGGGCAGAGACACCTCACAGTAGAACTGTTTGCTCAATTTTTTATCCAACCTGGTTTTTATCCAACCTGGTCTTAAACAATTCCAGGGATGAGGCATGGAAGTACTTAGAATAGAATGTTTTAGGTTGGAAGGGGCCTTTAAAAGTCATCTAGCCCAACTCCCTTGCAGTGGGGTCTCCCACAACCCTGAACATCCTCTCCATCAGCACATTCCCAGCTGTCTCTCCCCTCCCAGATCCTCTTAGCACAGAGGGCCTTCTCCTGGTCTCAGAGCTCAGGTCAGAAGAAATCTCTTGATACCTTTTCTCCTTTGTCTCCACGGATTCCCAGAGCTCCCATTTCTCCCTGGAAAACAACAGTCTGAGAATCACAGAATGATTGGGGTTGGAAGGGACACCTGGAGATCATCTAGTCCCACCACCCCCACCAAATCAGGTTCACCCACAGCAAGTTGCACAGGGTGGCATTCAGGCGAGCTGTGAACGACTCCAGAAATGGGAGACTCCACCATCTCTCTGGGCAGCTGTTCCAGGGCTCCATCACTCTTAAAGACATTCCTTTACATGTATAGATGAAACTTCCTATGTTCATGTTTGTGCCTGGTACCTCTTCTCCTCTCACTGGACACCACTGAAGAAAGACTGGTCCTGTCCTCCTGACACCCGCTCTGGGAGTATTTGTTGACATTAATAAGACCCCCCCTCAGTTGTCTTCAGGCTTTCTTCACAAGAGAGATGTTCTAGTCCCCTCATCTTCACAGCCCTTTGCTGTACTCTCTCTTAAGCAGTTTCCTTCCCAGTTTCTTGAACTGGGAAGCCCAGAACTGGACACAATACTCCAGATGAGGTCTCCCCAGTGCAGAGTAGAGGGGAAGGAGTACCTCTCTTGACCTGCTGGCCAAACTCTTCTTGATGCATCCCAGGCCTTCTCAGGCACAAGGGCACACTGCTGTTGTCCACCAGGACTCCCAGGTCTTTTTCCACAGAGCTGCTTTCCATCAGGAAACCCTTCACATGTGCATTACCTCAAGAAATATTTCCTTCCCTCTTTGGACCAGATGGGTGCTACCCTCGTTCCTGCATTAGCTTTTGGCAAACATTATCTCTGAAGGGCCCCTCATTTCCACCATTTGCATTCCTAGACCTCTCTGCCCTCAGCCTTTCTCTTCTGAGCAGCAGAAATACAGAGGGAGAGAGAGGGGGAAAATGAATTGTGGAGGAAGGGCCAGATGTCATTGTAAACTGAAGATCTTCCTGTCTCAGGAGACTGCAGGTGTTAAGAAGCCATGAGTTTGAGAGAGACAGAAGTCCACAAAGAAAAATGCTATCAAGGATCCTCAAATACAAACTCATGCATGGATCAATCAGTGGTGAAAGATTCAAGCCTGAAATTTTTGCTCATTACCAATGGCCAAAACTGTTGATTGTTACCTCTTGGACTGTCTGTCTTGGCCAACTTTCACCCATGATTACTCAGCCTCCAAATGAGATTGCTCTGGGAGATGGATCATTATTATGACATTCCCCTGGGGTGAAACAAAAGCACTGACCTTTGGGCCAGGGGCAGGTGGATCTTCTGGGCCAGTTTGCTCCTTCTGGAAGACATAAAAAATGCACATGTAGAATAGGGCTGGGATGTAGCACAACAGGAGAAGGGACCAGTTGCATCCTACATTAAGAGGAGCCAAGTGTGAACGCTGTACCCTATTCTCTTTGAAGCGAGGAGGCCTGGGTGTGCCTTGGATCAAAAAACCACTTTTGGCAGTGGTACAGATGACCCACATTAACCCGGACCTTAATGGAGCTGTTTAATTGGAAAAAACTTCTTCCCTTAAAGGGTTTTCAAGGCCTGGCCCAGGCTGCCCAGGGCAATGGTGGAGTCCCCAACCCTGGAAGGATTTCAAAGCTGTGTAGATGTGCTGCCGAGGGACATGGGTTAGTGGTGACTTGGTAGTGCTGAGTCAATGGCTGAACTTGATGATCTTAAAGGTCTCTTCCAACCAAAACAATTCTCTAATTCCATTCTCTGTGTTTGAGAACACCATGCTTCACTCACTGTGGATCCAGACAGCGATTTCCTTGCTCCTGGGGCACCAGGGAGATGAACCTGTGACAGAACCAAGAAGGAAGGTTCACCATTTTCTCTTGGATCACGCCAAGGGCTCTGCTCTTGCACACAGGCGAGGTTGAAGCTGCTGCATGAAATGGGGTCTTTACCATGTGTTTCTTGGGCTCAGATGATCTCCTTGCTCTAACTTGTGTTGGAAGTGCAGAGCCATCAGCTGAATTCATATTTTCCTGCAGAAAGGAAACAGCATCCCACTGAACACCAAATATTATCTTATATCATTATAATAATATATGCAATGTACAATTATAGAGGCTACAAAGATGTTGAAGGGCCTGGAACATCTCTGTGAGAAGAGAAAGTTGGAGCTCTGAAGCAGGCTGTCCAGAGATGTTGTGGAGTCTCCTTCTCTGCAGAGATTCCAAACCCTCCATACTGACAGGCTCTAAATTGCTGCTGCTCTTTAGCAGAAATCCATGTCCAATTCATGGACGTTTGGCTGGCATCACAAAGCAGTGAAGCCCATAGGTTGCCAAGACCTCAATGAGGTTTTGAAGGTGACCCATTGGCATGAGATCTCATAAAGCTGCTATTTACTGGGGTGGTGGGAATTGCAGGGGGTAATAACTTTCCTTCCCTCTGCAATTCCTCTGCAATTTTGGCAGTTTCCTGCTCAAAGGTGCCAGCAATCAGGCACCTCAAAGAAAAGTTGAGAGGGGGCTGCTGTCTAAAGGAATTATTACTGATGGCAGCTGGCAGTGTGAAAATGAAAGGCAAAGAGAGAAGGAAAGAAAGAACAAATCAGATTAGGGCAGGAAAGAAAACATGGAAATAAGAGGGGGAAAAAATATCCTGCAGAAAAAAAAATGGCAGAGAAAAGAAAGAAATAGAAAAATCACATTATCAAAGTGTGGTGGGGGTTGGGAGAAATCTCTGGAGATCATCCAGTCCAACCCCCTTGCTAAAGCAGGGTTACCCAAAGCAGGTTGTCCAGGATTCCAGTGTCCAGGCAGGTTTGGAATCTCTCCACATAAGGAGACTCCACAACCTCTCTGGGCAGCCTGCTCCAGGGCTCCACCACTCTCACAGAAAGAAGCTTTATCTCAGGTTTGGGTGGAATGCCTGGGTTCTAGTATGTGCCCCTTGTCCTATCACTGGGCACCACTGAAAGAGTCTGGCCCCATCCTCTTGCCCCACCCTTTAGCTCTTGCTGAGCATTCAGAACATCCCATCTCAGGCTCAACAGCCCCAGGGCTCTCAGTTTTTCCTCCTCACAGAGATGCTCCACGCCCTCAGCATCTTTGTAGCCTCTGCTGGACACTCTTCAGCAGTTCCCTGTCTATCTTGAGTCATGGAGGCCAGAAAGGGACCAAATACTCCAGCTGTGGCCTCACTAGTGCGGAATAGAGGGGGAGGACAACCTCCCTTCATCTGCTGGCCACACTCTCCTTAATTCCTTAATGCACCCTGGAGTCTGTTGGCCTTCTTGGCCACGGGGGCACATTGCTGGCTCATGGTTAACTAAAAGGCCAAGGAGCTATCAGTGAGAAAACTTGAGTGGCTGTGGATTTATCCATACGAGACAACTGGAAGCATTTATCTAAAGTAACCAAAAATTAGTAGCTTAACTGCAGGGGTGCTGGGAGTGGAGAAGGCAGGAATTGGCCTGTTTGGTCCTGTAACACAAAGAAGTGGCTCATGCATGGAAAGAGTAACCAGCCACTGCTTCTCACACTAGCATGTGTGCCTGGGCTGATCCTGCATCTCTATCAGTTGATTTGCTTCTCCCATTAACTTCTGTCAGACAGAAATTGCACCTCTGAGATGAAGCTTTTGGGCTATTAGAGGCTGCCCATCTCTAGGGTCTCATGAACCTTTTAACAGGTAAAATGTGTGATTACAGCTCCTGCTGATGGGAAAACAACCAGCTCCATTTCACTCCCTTCCCATCACTCTGATGAGTTCACTTTGGCTGCAGAAGCACCAATGATGAGAAGATGCAGGATATGCTGCAGAGAAGGAGGGGCAGCTCCTGTGTCCCTACCTGTGGGCCACACTTTTCTCTCTTCCTGAGGGGAGACCTCTTTGCTCTCTACAACTCCCTAAAAGAAGATTGGAGTGGGCTGGGGATGGTCTCTTCTCCCTAGTATCCTGTGATAGAATGAGAGGAAATGGCCTCAATTGTGACAGAGAAGTTTAGGTTGCACATAAGAAAAATTCCTTTACTGAAAAAATGGTCAGGCATTGGAACAGGCTGCCCAGGGAGGTGGTGGAGGCACCATCTCTAGAGGTGTTCAAGAAATGTGTGGACGTGGCACTTTGGCTCACGGTGGTCTTAGGTTGATGGCTGGACTCCATGATCTCAGAGGTCTTTTCCACCTGAAACAATTTATAATTCAGAGGATTTACACCAAATGCAACTGAGGAAAAAGACTTGGGGTGCAGAACCCACTGTGCTGAGGAGGGGGCTTGAAGTGACCTAAAAACTTCATAGAGCCATAGAATGGCTTTAAAAAGGATCTTTAGAAGTCATCGAGTCCAACCCTCTTGCAGTCTGTAGGGACAACTTCAGCTAGAGTAGGTTGCTCAGAGCTGTCAAATAAATGGTTCCAGGGATGGGGCATCTACCTGCTCTCTCAGAAATCTGGGCCAGTGTCTCACCACTCATCATAATCAAACTTTTCTTCCTTCTTCTCTAGTCTAATCTCTTTTAGTTCAAACTACCCCCCCTTGTTCTGTCACAACAGGCCCTGATAAAAAGGCTTTCTTACAGCCCTTCTTTAAGAACTGAAAGTCCACAAGAATGTCCCTCTATGCAGTCCTTCTGGCAGCTCTTCCACTCAGCTGATGTGAAGATCATTTGATATGAGAGCAGGAAGGATGGTGTTCCAGAGGTCCCTTCCAACCCTACTGCTTTGTAATCTTCTGTGGTCCCAGATCTCTCTCCAGCTGCTGAACCACTTCCAGTCAAGGGAAATGGAGAAACAAAGATGGTAGATGCTCATGGCACAGGCCCCCATTTCCAGAGCTACAGCTTGCACACATAGAGGTGTGGGGGGGGGTATGTGTGTCCCTGCCTTAGTGCCGGGAGCCCTCTCGTGGCTACTGCCACATCATTCTTCCAGCTTCATGATTCAGTGTGGTGTTAGTTTGGACAGCCAGCCAAAAGACAGGTAAAGTGATGGGAGCAGAAGCAAGTGCTCAGCACACTACCTAAATCAGAGTGAAGTTTCCTCCCTCAGGGACTCCTCAGTCTGAGCTCTCCTCTCATTGCTGTTCCTAGAAATATCCTTGCTAATGCTGTCCCCAGAAGTAAATCTGCCTGCAGCTCCAAGCAAACATCCAAGGAGTTTGGGGTTTCTTTTGAAAGCAGATTGATCTCTCGTCTTGACTATTTGGAGCAGGCTGCCCAAGGAAGTGGTGGAGTCCCCAACCCTGAAAGGATGGAAAAGCTGTGTAGATGCAGAGGAGGGATAGAACTTGATGATCTCCATAAATAATTCTATGATTTTATGATGTGGTGCTGAGAGACATAGTTTAGTGGTGACCTGACAGTGCTGGGTTAATGGTTGTACTCAAACTCACAGGCCTTTTCCAACTAAATTGTGCCTATGATTCTGTTTCCTCTGACAGTCACCTTGGCACAGCTGATGCACAAAGGCAAATTACAATTTGTTCATGTCAGTGAGTCTTTAAAAAGGAGAAAATCTCCAAATTCCTGATTGGACCCAAAATTCCTCTTCCTTAAGGGACTCAGACTCTGCACTCCAGAGCTGGTCTCAGGAGGTTGCATACCAGGATCATAGAATAATAGAATCATTTTGGTTTGGAAAAACCCTTCAAGGTCAAGTCCAGCCATCAACCCAACACCACCGCAGCCATTAAACAATGTCCCAGAATTCCATGTCCACAAGTTTCTTGGCTGCTTCCAAGGATGTTGACTCCACCACCTCCCTGGGCAACCTGTTCCAGTGCCTGACCACTCTTGCAGTACAGAAATTTTTCCTGATATCACAGTTGGATCACCCTACCACACCAACCTAAACCTCCCCTGGTGCAACTTGAAGGCCATTTCCTTTTGCCCTAGATGTAAAAGTCTAACAGTGTGCAGGGGAAGTCTGAGGGTCTGTGGACATCCTGGACATTCTGAGACAACTGTGGTTTGTACCTTAAAGTTTCTTTCTGGCATTTGCACTGTCCCTGGAGTATGTCCCTGTGCTCAGTGGGCTTCCCACTTCTCTGTCTGTATGTAAATGATGAGGCTGGCCATCAGCCTCTTGCCCAGGTCCTATATCTGAGCAGTGATGTCCTCTGGGGATCTGTGGGCAGCTGCCCCAGGACATAGAGCACTGGGTGGGAGATGTGCATTCCAGGCTATCACTTATCTCCACACTGGTCTACTGCCCAGGACTGCTGGGTAAGACGTACGTGGATAGCGTCCGGGTTTGGTGGTCCTTTCACTCTCTCCTCCACGGACTCAAGAAGCTCCATGAACTGGTTTCTTTGTAGATCATCTTCTGGGTGTGGTGGGAGCACAGACAAGCCCTGCAAAGTGACAGCACAGTCTCACTAATTATCAGAGCAGAAGATGGAAAGCAAGACCCTTTTCCAAGCTCTGACACTGAACCATGCAGAGATCACAGAATCTCAGATTCACAGACCACTGGAAGTTGGAAGGGAGTGCTGGAGTCCATCTAGCCCAACCCCAGTGTTAAGCAGAGTCACCCAGAGCAGGTTGCCTCAGATCATGTCCAGGTGGGTTTAGAATCTCTCCAGAGAAGAAGCCTCCTCAACCTCTGGAAAGCTGGACAAAATACTCAGGATGTGGCCTCATTAGGGCAGAGTCAAGGGGGAGGAGAACATTCCTCAACCCGCTGGCCACACTCTTCTTCATGCACCCCAAGACACCTGGGCCTTCTTGGCCATGAAGGACATATTGCTGCCTTATGGTGAACTTGTCCACCACCCTCCCAAGTCCTTTCTCTACGAGCTGCCCTTATATGTAGTGGTGCAAGGGATTATTCCTCCCCAGGTGCAGGACCCTACGCTTGCCCTTGCTGAACTTCATGAGGTTGCTCTCCACCCAACTCTCCAGCTTGTCCAAGTCTCACTGAATGGCATCACAGCCCAATGGGGTGTCAGCTACTGGAAGATCCTTAACCCTTCCCCAAACTTTGTTCAAACAGGGCCAAAAATCACAGAACTGAGGCAGTTTTCCAATCAGGCTGGGAAATGTGACTCCTTTGCATCTGCTAAATCAGCACAAACAGAAAAGTGACTCAATGTCACTGAACAGGCATCTACATACACTGCTGAGAAAAGTGTTTGTCTCCCTGGAGTCTATCTCCTTCCTTCTTTCCTCAGGTGGTTCTCCAAAGGACTCAGGAGGGTTTCCTAGGACTGGGACTCAGGTTCAGAACCACCAGAAGATGGACCCTGCAAAGACCAATGAAGTCAAGACTTCATCTAAAATAGTCAGGACATCATCTACAATGCACACCAGTGTTTATTCCATGGCATGGTCAGACACAGTAGGACAAGGCTGGAGAGCCAAGGTGCCAAGGCCTTTCTTGCATCTTAGAACCACAGAATTGGTTTGGTTGGAAAAGATCTCTAGATCATCAAGTCCAAACATCAGCTAACACTACCAGGGCATTAAACCATATCCTGAAGGACATGGGCCAGAACTTCTTACTTGGGAAGTGCTGACAGAGATGGTCTGGAGCAGACTGCAAAGCTCTCCTGTGGATCAGAGACATGCTTTGACCCCCTTTATTCTCTGGTTGAAGTTCTCTGGCCTAGATGAGCAGAGAGATCCCCAATCCACCTCACGGTCCAATCGTCTAACCACTTTTCTTGAGTTTACCTACGAGGATGTTACGGGAGATGGTATCAAAGCCTTGCTGAAGTCAAAGTAGATGACATCCACTGCTCTCCTTTCATCTATCCATTTGGTCATGCACAGAAGAAGATAAAATCATCAGGAGCTGGCTCCAAACACCCCCCTAGCTCTTGTGCTCCAGTTCAATACATTTCCTACCAGTGACCTGTAAGGGTTTGTGGAGATGAGTCACTTCTTGGATGTCATAAAAGAGGGGTGAGAGTAGTCCCACACAGCTGCAGGCACTGTTTCCTGGCTATCATTTATCAGTGCGTCTATGACAGGCAATCAACATCCATGACTCCTCCAGAAGCTATGAGAAGTGCCCTAGATAGAGAGATGCACCTGGATTACAGCCTTCAAGCAAGGAGAAATTGCAGGGCAAGTTCAACAGATAACCAACATGAGGATGGCTAGAAACCAGCCAGGTCTGTGCTGATGTTTGGCTCAGAAGACAAGAAGTTGTGGTTGGGTGAAAAGGGAGGAGGATCAGCAGGAGGCATCACTGAAGCGTGGACTGAAGCTCACAGGCAGCCAGTACTCAGATGGACAGATCTACATAGCTACACTTCCTTTCCTCTGCTCTGCTGTTGTTTTCACCTCAAGGAGTCCTCCAGACACTGTCACCTGAAACTCAGCCTCCAGCTCCAGGCTCTCTGCTTCTTCTGTCACTCAGTGCTCACCAGGCCATCATGAGCAGTAACAAACACCAGTGAATCCTGTGACATCAACAAAAGTGGATTAGTGTGGAGATAACAAACCTGATCTCCCAGGATTCTGATGGATATTTCTCCCCAGTGTCCCCATCCCTTCAGCATGCTCTGTCACACCCAGTGCTCTTTCTGAACCAGGATGGAGTGAGTAGTCAGCAATTCCCTGCTGGCCACTCCAAACTTTCCTTCCAAGCTAGACCTGGCTCCCTGGCATCCTCTTGTTTTGAGGTCACCTCTGAGGTTGCTTCTTGAGCTTTCAGCTGTTTTGCTCTCCTTGCACACACACCACTCCAACAACCCCCAGCCCTCAAAGGGCACAAGGAGGCTGATGCTTTGGAGGATGGTTTGCATCTACCTCTGTCAACAATAGTTGACTGATTCCTTTATTTCCACTGGGGAAAAAGAAAAAAAGAGTGCTTTGAAATCATAGAATGTTTGGATTGGAAGTGACATTTAAAGGTCATCTAGTTCAAGTCCAGTGTAGTCCCATCAGTTTAACCTGAAGATCCAAGATCCCATTGCAAGGCCTTACTTTCTTCTTAACTGTTTCTTATAGTGGCTGCAATCATCATAACCTGCTTGGTCAAAGAGGTGAGCCTGAAACTTTCAACGATTCATTTCTATGTCTCCCATTTCCTTTGAGGTCTCTCTGCCCCTGAAGAGGACAGGTGACAATACTCACACTGTGCTCAGTGGCATGCAGAGCTCCTGCTTTCTCCTAGAGGTCTTGGTAGTCCTGGAATCACTCAGGTGTTGCACACCCCATCCAGCCCATCCCGCAGGAGCACATTGGAGAGGTCTTTCAGCAGTGCCAGCTGCAAACCGTGGAGACCATTAAGGAGGCAGCAGCGCAGTGCCACACTCCTTTCCTGACAAGTGACAGTGCAAGTGCAGCCACCTCAAAACGATGACTGATGCACTTCCAGTGGAGCTCACAGGGCACCTGGTGAAGAGATGTGCTCCAACAGCAATGGCTGATTTAAAGAGAGGTGTCTATGGCTTGGACACCTAGGAGAACATTGATGGTGCTTGAGAAAGAACAAATCTTACGAGTGGTGGCTGAAGAAATTGGGGTTGTTCATCCTAGAGAAAAGGAGGCTGAGGGGAGACCTTTCAGCTCTCTACAACTCCCTGAAGGAGGTTGGAGCCAGATGAGGGTTCAGGCTCTTCTCCCACATAACA
>CM037632.1:20958882-20993036 GCA_015227895.2 Colaptes auratus
GCTGTGGCAGGCTCTGGTGGGGGTGGGTGAGTGGTGGGATGAGGCTGGGGCAGGCTCTAGGGGCGATTGGGATGGACTTGTCTCTGCCAGAGGCTGCAGTGCAGCACTGGGACCCTCTTCCCTTTCCACTGGCATTTGTCCACCTGGCTCTACAAAGCCTCAGGTCAGAGTCCAACAGCTTGAGCCCGTTGCAACTGAACTGTTTCTGTTCCCACTATCAGATGTTGTCTTCTTTAATATCATCTGAAAGTCTGTCAAACTGTGTGTATTCTTGTGGAACCTCTGTGCAGGAAGAGACAAAAGGAATCAGGGATGCTGATAAAATGAAAGCCCTGCTTTAAATTTCAAATACTTTAACAGATTTTTCTCTTCTTCTTTGATTGGATTTTAATATAAGCTTTCACAAGGCTTTTATTTTCAATGCTGATTGCTTGCTAAAGGAGGTATTTATGAGGAGGAAGAAGCTTTGCAGCCAGAGGGTGTCCAAACCAGGCTCAGCTCTCTGGGCACCTAATCAGGCTGCATGCATCCCTCCCAGGAGGCAGGATGGTTCCAGGAGAGCCTGGGCATCACCTGCCACCGTTTGCCTAAGAGGTGCCTGAGAATGCACCCTGGGAGCCCTGTCTCTTCCCCAGCAGCAGCTGTTTCCCTCCAGTAAGTATGGAAATCCCAGCATGTTCCAAGGGCAGGAACTTTCTGCCAGACTCCGAGGGCTGAGCACTGCCAGGGAGGCTGGAGACCCCTGGTGAAATCAGAGCATTGGATGTGGGCAGCATTGGTGTGAAAAGTGCTCCTGGGCACTTGCTTGTGCTCCAGGGTATTTTTATTTTTTTTTAACCATCTGTATCATGCCATGGATGCTATTAAATGTTCTGCCAGTCAGTGAAAGTGCAGCTTACTCAGAGGAGTATGCAGCAAAATGAGCACAAGAGCTCCATTGCAGACCCTGGCACAGCTTTGTCTGGGTCTGTGCTCTCTGCTGCTGCTGCCCAGCAAGGCTGGCAGTGGGCAGAGGCCGTGTGGAGGATGCTCAGAGTCTCCTGCTACGTGTGCTTGACTTCCAGGCTGGTGGTCACTCATGGCTGTCTGTCCCATAGGGGTCTGTGCCAGAACTGGGGATGAAAAGATGGTTGCAGAGCTGCCTATGGGCCACCCCTCTGTGTGGCCATGTATGGCTGCTCACAGCCTTCACAGAACATCAGGGGTTGGAAGGGGATTCAAAACATCATCCGTACACCCCCTGCCAGGGAGGATCACCTAGAGAAGGACACACAGGAACACACCAGGGGGTTTTGAATGTCTCCAGAAAAAGAGACTCCACAACCTCAGTGGGCAGCCTGCTCCAGGGCTCTGGCACCTTCACAGTGAAAGTTTTTCCTTCTGTTCCCATGGAACCTCCTCTGCTCCAGCTTCACCCATTGCCCTTGTCCTATCATTGGGACATCACTGAGCAGAGCCTGGCTCCATCCTCCTGACACTGTCCTTCACATCTTTGTAAACATGAATGAGGGCACCCCTCAGGCCTCCTCTTCTCCAAGCTAAAGAGCTCCAGCTCCTTCAGTCTTTCCTCACAAGGGAGATGTTCCACTCCCTTCAGCATCTTTGTGGTTCTGAGCTGGATTCTTTCTTAGCCATATTTCAGCTCCTGGGGAGGGCAGGTCCTCTCCTGGCTACTTGGCGTGGCTGCAAAATGTAGTGGCAAAGCTAAAGCAAGCAGACTGCGGAGTTGCGCATTTCATTAGCGCTGTGTGGAGACAGGCTGTCAGAGCCACCAACGAGCTAGGGGCAAAGCCTGGGAGTGACAGCGCTGACGTCTGCGCCCGCCGCCAGGCTGTGCTGCGGGCAGGCGCCGGAGCGGGGCTGGCGCACCTCCGCTCGCTGCCAGCCCTGGTGACGAAGTGTGGAGCGGCGAGGAGCCGCGGAAGGGCCTTTATTTGAATTGCCAGGATAAATTAACTTCTAAAGCTGCGCCGAACAAAGTCTGAAAAGTCTGTGCCGCGAATCGGGGGCATGAATATTCAGGCGCATGCACTCAATTGAATTAGGTTGTTGCAAACATATTTGGAGGCAGCTGTTCATTTAATAATCAGAGATAATCACAGAAGAGACGACCGGTTACTCCAGCTAAATTGCACGGTTAAAATTATAATTGTATAACTCTATCTCGGCATTAGATTTAATAGCTGTGAAAAACCCAGCAGAACCCAGTTGAGGGGAAGCTGTGATTCTTTGAATGGGGGAAAGCCAAGGTCAGGCTGGGGCTGCCCCTGCACACAAGCAGCAGCACCACCTTAGCCTCGCTCATTCCTGATCCCCCCCCCCGAAGTGCAGAGGTGAGGCTTCGAGGGCCAGACAGTCCGGTGCTAAAACCAGCCCAGGCAGGAGTTAATTTTTTGGGTTTCCTTCTTCATACAGTATTTGTCCAAGAACAGATTCATCCTCTCATTCTTTCTGCCTTTCCAGCCTTTTGTCACGGGAATGCATTTCACGGGCCTGTAATGCCTGATACTTGCTCTGAGTTATAGCTGTGCCGCATGCTGCGCAAGTTTGACTCTCGCAGTGTTGCACGTTTTGATTCTACCCCTGCAGGCTATAAACAACCCAAATTACCTCTTTCTTTAGCTTCCAAGAGGACTAATCCCCTGTCTAGTGCTTTATCAGTCAGTTGAGAAAGAGTGAGACCAACCTGCCAATCCAAACAGAATATATTGAAAAAATCACATTATCACAGAGCAGAACCTTGTTGTAACTCACTGAGCAGCTCAGCTGGTGGAAACTTGGTGTCATGGCCACCTCCATCACTGTGATGAGACCGGCAGATGATCCAGCCAGCCACCCACCCTTCACACAATCGTAGAATCATGGAATCATAGAACCACAGAATGGTCTGGGTTGGCATAGGTCATCTAGTCCAACCCCTCTGCAGTCAGCAGGGGCATCCTCAACTAGATCAGACTGCCCAGACCCTGTCGAGCCCCCTTTGAATACCTTCATGGATGGGACCCCAAGCTGGGCAACCTATTGCAGTGTTCCACCCCACACAATAGGGAAACTGTTCCTACCAGACAATCTAAATCTGTTCTTCTCTAGTTTGAAGCTGTTGTCCTTCATCTGTTGCTGCAGGCTTTGTAAATGGTCTCTCCCCATTTCCTCTAGGCCCCCTTCAGGTACTGGCAGGCTGCTCTCCCCAGAGCCTTCTCTACTCCAGGCTGAACAACCCCAGCTCCCTCAGCCTGTCTTCACAGCCAAGGTACTCCATTGGCCTCTCCTAAGGCCCTGCACAAAGCAGGGAGGGGCTGTGGACAGCAGGGCTGGTGCTAGATCACTGGAAAGGACCCTGCTCAACATCATAAACCCCAAGGTGCTGCTGGTGGGCTTTCAGGATCCCTACACCTCCAGCTGATGTTGAGCCCACCATGCGTTACAGAAGCATGGGCTGGGGTGGGTGGTGGGGCCACACTGATGATGTGCTCCATGGGGTGGGAGCTGCTCATCCTGGTTCAGGTCAGATTCATCAGAGCCAGGCTGACCCAAAGTGGTGCCCTCCAGCCCGTGGCAAGCAGCTCCTGAGGTGAGCTGAAGCTCCTCTCCAGCTCTGAGGCCAGCGTGGGCTGCTCCAAGGTTTAATGCTTTATTAGAAAATGAGAGGTTAGAGCATGTTCCATAGGAGAAGGAAATTTATTGTTGTCCTGGCCCTGCAGCAAAGCAAAACTCAAATAACCCGTGTGCAGGGAGGACTATAAATCCCCCATGGCAATCACACCACTAAAAGGATGGTGACAGCCACAGCAAAGTTTGGCCAGTCATATTTCTCATACCTGAGTGAGAAAAATAGCAATATTTAAAATGCTATCTCTGCTGAGCTATACAAGGGGGGGAAAAACCCCCAAACCTGTAGCCCTTCTCAGTGCTGAGAGGTGAGGCAAGGAATGCAGAGGGCTTCCTGGGAGTGGTGGACAGTTCTGAGGTCTCCTCATTTGCCCCCTCTGCAGCTGGACCTTGTTGCCATGTCCAGGGGGCAACAGATTCCCTGTCTGGCAGGTGGACCAGCCTGGTCTGACCATTTTGTGAAAGGGAAGGCAGGAGAGCTCCAGGGACATCAGGCAGGTGATTAAATCACTGAAGGGGTGCAAGAAGCTGGTGTCACACCACTGTGACTGGGGCAGCAAAGGCTGGGATCTGTCATCCCCTACATCCCCAACCCCAGGGTAGTCATCCCAGGCTCAGGAATGGAGAGAGGTGGTGTTCTTCCTAGCTGGGGCTGATGCCTCTGCCCCTGGAGAGAATCATTGTCACACTAGGAGCTCTAAGTGTTTCTTCCATTTAATGACTTTAGAATGAGAAACTCCTGCTTTTTAGTTTCATTTCCAGGTGGTGTTTTGAAGTATACTCCTCCACAGACTAAAGGTCCTTGGCTGATAGTCAGTAGGGAACACACAGCAAAGGAAGCATTTCATACCCCATACGTTTCAAGCACATGTTTTTGTTGTGTGTTCTGGGTGAAAGGAGCAGAAGTCATCAGTTCTTCCTCCTGCCCCCATACTGCTCGTTGCAGGCAAGCTGGGCAGAACCTGTCTGAGACACCTGAGTGGGATGAATGTACCTGAAGGGGGGTACAGGAGAGCTGGGAAGGGAGATTTTACAAGGGCTTGTAGCGATAGGATGAGAGGCAATGGCTTTGAATTGGAAGAGGGGAGATTTAGACTGGAGATTAAGAAGAAGTTCTTTAGAGTGAGGGTGGTGAGGCACTGGAACAGGTTGCACAGGGATGCCCTCTCCCTGGAAATGTTCAGGGCCAGTTTGGATGAGTCTTTGAGCAACCTGGTCTAGTGGGAGCTGTCCCTGCCTCTGGCAGGGAGGTTGGAGCTGTGTAATCTTTATGGTTTCTTCCAACCCAGACCATTCTATGATCTTATGAATCTATGATAGTCAGTAGAGATCCTGGGACACCCTGCTGGGGATAAAGATCCTGGGCTGCTTTGGTCTAACAGATTTGGTTTTAAACCATGATTTTCCATGGGCAGAAAGCACAGGGCACAGAGGGCAGATCAGGGGATGTAGCCCAGAAAGCAAATCACATCCTGGCCAGCAGGTCAAGGGAGGTGATTCTCCTCCTCTAACTGCTGCCTGTTGAGACCCCACCTGGAGTACTGCATCCAGTTCTGGAGCCACTATTACGGAAGGATCTGGACATGCTGGAGGTGTCTAGAGAAGGACCACGAGGATGATCAGAGGGCTGGAGCTGCTCTGCTATGAGGACAGACTGAGGGAGTTGGGGTTGTTCAGTTTGGAGAAGAGAAGGCTCCAAGGAGACCTTATTGTGGCCTTCCAGCATCTGAAGGGAACCTACAAGAAAATTGGGGAGGGACTTTTTAGGGTGTCAGGGAGTGATAGGGCTAGGGGCAATTGAGCAAAAATAGAAATGAGTAGATTCAGATTGGGTGTTAGGAAGAAGTTCTTCCCCATGAGGGTAGTGAGACACTGGAACAGGTTGCCCAGGAAGGTGGTAGAAGCCCCATCCCTGGAGGTGTTTAAGGCCGGGCTGGATTGGCTCTGAGCAACCTGATTTAGTGTGAGGCGTCCTGCCGATGGCAGCAGGGGGTTGGAACTAGATGACCCTTGAGGCCGCTTCCAACCCTGGCAATTGTGTGGTTCTATGCGTGGCCGTTCCTGGTGCCACACCTGACAGCCGTTAGGCTCCGCAGCAGCCGGCGTGGTGCCGGCGCGGGCTCCGCAGCACGGCCGCCGGCTCCGCCTGCAGCCCCGCGATTCGTGAGCCCTCACATCTCTGTCGTTAGCCCTCCTTTAATCCAACACCTCCCTCCAGCCCTGCAACACCGGCAGGATTTATGGCTCTTACAGACCATTTTCATTACCCGGGGTGGGGGGGGAAACCAGCATCTTGTTATGGTAAAATGGCAATAAATGGGAATGGTCAATAATTTGCCATCTTGCCACACGGTACCACTCCAACAGATTCCCGTTAATCACTTCTTGTGTCGCCTCCTTTACAGGGATGATAGCAGTTTGTGGGGAACTGAGCCGGGGGGGTGTGATGGTGCGGGCTGTGGTGTGTGGGTAGAGTGACCCCCATCCCTGTCCCCCAGAGAAAAATGACCTCTGTCTCTGTCCCACAGTGGCAGGTTGACCACCAGTCCCACTCTGTGGTCAGTGGGAGCCAGGGAGAGGCCAGATGCCCATAATGCTGCACTGGGTGGGAAAGAAGCACTCAGCCCCTGCTTTTGGGGACCTGCTGGCTGTCTAGTGCAAGAGGCATCTCAGCAGCAGAGGCTGATGCTGTCCCTCCCCTTAGGAACTGTAATTCAGAGCTGCCTTTTGCAGAGGCTAAGCAAGAAGCAAGACTGGGCTGGCTGCATCCTCCCAGGGACAAAGGGACCAGGCTGACACTGGTACAGGGCTGTGCTGGATGGTGGAGATCCTCACCCCACCCTGACCCTTTCTTTTGCACTGCAGACAGGCCAGGGGCTATTGCCTGGGGCTGGAGCTGGAGTGGGCTCTGTGCTGGGCACTGACAGAGATTGATCAGCCAGGCATGGAGGCTGCTGTACAGAGAGGGGAGGAAAAGCTGCTGCCAGCTGGGAGAGCATCCAGCAGAGTGGTGTAAAAAGTAGATTTTTCTGTTTGCTTGAGGCTCAGAAAGCCCAGGAACATTGGCTTGACATCAAACAACTTCTCCAAATCTTCAGCAAAGCAAAAGCAGTGTAAAACACAAAGCAAAGGCCAGCTTTCCTATGTGGTCAAATACTTATCTGGGTCCAAAGTGAAGAACCAAACTCCCTCACTGAATTTATGCTTTTAAGAACATGAAGTGGCATCAGATGGAAAACCCCCAAACCTCTGCTTGAAACACTGTGCCTTAAAGGCAAATCCATTGGCAAAACCAAACTCAATCCGTGAGAAGTCTCAGTCTAATCAAAATTGTTTCTTTGCCACAAAATGTTTCATCTGAAGAACGTCTCTGGCTGCTTGCTTCTCTCTGTGTGGATCCAAGTACTTGGAATTTGCTGGAGATCATGTTGCCTGAAGCCGGACACAGGCTGCCAGAGCCTCACCAGACAGAAGAGAACTGTGCCTGGCAGAGTCGTGTGCCCTGTAGAGCTCTCTACCTTGCAGAGCCCTGTGCTGGGCAGAGCCCTGTGCCTAGCAGTGCCCTGTGCCCTGCAGTGTCCTGTGTCCTGCAGAACCCTGTGCAAGTGGAGCCCTGTGCCCTGAAGTGACCTGTGCCCTGCAGAACCCTGTGTGTAGTGGAGCCCTGTGCCCTGCAGTGTCCTGTGTCCTGCAGAACCCTGTGCAAGTGGAGCCCTGTGTCCTGAAGTGACCTGTGCCCTGCAGAACCCTGTGTGTAGTGGAGCCCTGTGCCCTGCAGTGTCTTGTGCCCTATGCCCTGCAGTGTCTTGTGCCCTATGCCCTGCAGTGTCCTGTGTCCTGCAGAACCCTGTGCCTAGTGGAGCCATGTGCCCTGACATGCCCTGAAGTGCCCTGTGCCCTACAGAGCCCTGTGCCCAACAGCACCAGATGCACACAGCTGGATCCACTGCTGCCATTCTGGGTGATGTGCAATCTGCTGAGCACAGTTTTGTGTGGCAAGCAAAGGTGCAGGAAGTGGTCTCCATCCCCACATTTCCACAATATTACCCGGTGAATAACTGCTCTGAGAGCCTCCCAGTGTTGCTTTTATTTACACTTGGAGTGACCTGCTCTCACTGCCTCTCTGCCACAAATGCCTAATTGAGAGGAGGGCAGCGAGCAGGTAGGGCTGATGTGAAAGTGCATTATGCTAAATAATTCATAACGAGCACTGTGGCTGTGGCAGTGAGAGATGTAAATAGAGGATCCTGACTTTTTTTTTAACATGCAGTCTGTGTTGGTTTATGAATTTTAAAAGAAGAAAAGTCTCCACTTTCCAGAACAGAACTGAAGAGTTTCCTGTTGGAACTGAAGAGTTTCGTGTTCCGTGCAGCCCCCTCCTCAGCAGACAGCGTCACAGGACTGACTGTGAGACAGCACAGAGCTGCTCGCAGACCTCTTTCTGCCTGAGCTTGTCAGGTCTGTGTCCCTCTGTGCTTTACCTCTTGTGACGGTTCCTGTGCCACCTGCAGACCCAGAAGATGGAAACTGGCGCCCAGGGATGAGAGTGCAGTGTCTGTGTTGAACACGAGCCAGCAGTGTGCCAAGGTGGCCAATGGCATCCTGGCCTGAGTCGGGAACAGTGTGGCCAGCAGGAGCAAGGAAGTCATTGTGCCCTGTACTCAGCACTGGTAAGGCCACACCTTGAGTACTGAGTCCAGTTCTGGGCCCCTCAATTTAAGAAGGACATTGAGACTCTGGACATGTCCAGAGAAGGGCAACGAGGCTGGGGAGAGGCCTCAAGCACAGCCCTGTGAGGAGACTGAGGGAGCTGGGGTTGTTTAGCCTGGAGAAGAGGAGGCTCAGAGGAGACCTTCTTGCTGTCTACAACTACCTGAAGGAAGGTTGTAGCCAGGTGGGGGTTGGTCTCTTCTCCCAGGCAACCAGCACCAGAACAAGAGGACACAGTCTCAAGCTGTGCCAGGGGAGTTTAGGCTGGAGGTGAAGAGAAGTTCTCACAGAGAGAGTTGTTAGCCATTGGAATGTGCTGCCCAGGGAGGTGGTGGGTCACCATCCTGGAGGTGTTCAAGAGGGGATTGGATGTGGCACTTGGTGCCATGGTTTAGTAGTCATGAGGTGTTGGATGACAGGTTGGACTTGATGATCTTTGAGGTCTTTTCCAACCTTATTGCTTCTATGATTCTATCCTTCCCTGGCACCTGGCTGCAGAGACCCAGCCCAGGAGACCTGAGCTGAGTTTCTCCCCAGCTGGGTGAAGATGTAGGACTGGTGGTGTAGCTGTCCTGCAGCCCAGACATGAACCCTGCAGGTGTCCAAGCTCTTCCTTCCTTCCTTCGCTCTTGCCAGGCAGAGCAGGGCACCCCAGCCTTCTGGCACCTCACCTAGGCTTCATGGCACAAGACTCACACACTTGTTACAGCTCATGTGAGAAAAGTATTTCCAGCTTATTCCACCTTTTAATTCAACATCCTGTTTTCTCTTCCTTTGCTATGAGTGGGATGAGTGGAGCTCCCAGACTGCTGCTTCAAGACTGTTCACTATTTATTTGTTCTGTTTCTGCCTTGGTTTTCTGCCTCTCCTTATTTGAGATTTTCCAGCCCTCAATATGACTCTTGTTCCTCTCTAGTTCTTATCTGTACCCTCCAGAGAGAGGGTAATCACTCCAGGAAAATTGACTTATATTCAATGGCAAAAAGCCTCATAAAACCCAGTTAAGGTTTGCAAAGGTGCTTTCTATTCCTCAGGAATATTCAGCAAAGCTCATGCTCCCAACCACACAAATTGTGGAGTTCTGGTGCCCCCTGAGCAGGGCAGCAAAGGCACATGGGCTGCTCTGCCCCCTGGGTGAAGGCAGGGCAGCAATGGCACATGGGCTGCTCTGCCCCCTGGGTGAAGGCAGGGCAGCAATGGCACATGGCTCCTTGCCCCTGGGTGAAGGCAGGGGCAGCAAAGGCACACTGGCCCTCTGCCCCCTGGGGGAAGGCAGGGCAGCAGTGGCACATGGCCTCCTCTGCCCCCTGGGGGAAGGCAGGGCAGCAATGGCACATGGCCTCCTCTGCCCCCTGGGTGAAGGCAGGGCAGCAATGGCACATGGCCTCCTCTGCCCCCTGGGGGAAGGCAGGGCAGCAATGGCACATGGCCTCCTCTGCCCCCTGGGGGAAGGCAGGGCAGCAGTGGCACATGGGCTGCTCTGCCCCCTGGGTGAAGGGCAGAGGCAGCAATGGCACATGGCTGCTCTGCCCTGGGTGAAGGCAGGGCACGCAATGGCAAATGGGTGCTCTGCCCTGGGGAAGGCAGGGCAGCAAAGGCACATGGGCTCCTCATGCCCCTGGTGAAGGCAGGGCTGCAATGGCACATGGCTGCTAACCTGCCCCCTGGGTGAAGGCAGGGCAGCAATGGCACATGGGCTGCTCTGCCCCCTGGGTGAAGGCAGGGCATCAATTCATGGGTGCTTGCCCCTGGGGGAAGGCAGGGCAGCAATGGACATGGGCTCCTTGCCCCTGGGTGAAGGCAGGGCAGCAAAGGCACATGGGGGGGGGCTGCGATGCCCCTGGTGGAGGCAGGCAGCAAAGGACATGGGCTGCTCTGCCCCCTTGGGTGAAGGCAGGGCAGCAAACGCACATGGCTGTCTTCCGCAGTCTGGGTGAAGGCAGGGCAGCAATGGCACATGGGCTGCTCTGCCCCCTGGGTGAAGGCAGGGCAGCAATGGCACATGGGCTCCTCTGCCCCCTGGGTGAAGGCAGGGCAGAAAGGGCACATGGGCTGCTCGGCCCCCGGGTGAAGGCAGGGCAGCAATGGCCATGGGCTGCTCTGCCCCTGGGTGAAGGCAGGGCAGCAAAGGCCACATGGGCTTGCTCTGCCCCCTGGTGCAGGAGGGCAGCAAAGCACATGGGCTGCTCATTGCCCCCTGGGTGAAGGAGGGCAGCAATGGCACATGGGCTGCTCTGCCCCCTGGTTGAAGGCAGTTGTAGGCAGCAGTGGCACATGGCTGCCTGCCCCTGGGTGAAGGCAGGGCAGCAAGGGCACATGGGCTGCTGCCCCTGGGTGAAGGAGGGCAGCAAACGCACATGGGCTGCTCTGCCCTCTGGGTGAAGGCAGGGCAGCAATGGCACATGGGCTCCTCTGCCCCCTGGGTGAAGGCAGGGCAGCAAAGGCACATGGGCTGCTCTGCCCTCTGGGTGAAGGCAGGGCAGCAATGGCACATGGGCTGCTCTGCCCCCTGGGGGAAGGCAGGGCAGCAAAGGCACATGGGCGCTCTGCCCCTGGGTGAAGGCAGGGCAGCAGTGGCACATGGGCTGCTCTGCCCCCTGGGTGAAGGCAGGGCAGCAATGGCACATGGGCTGCTCTGCCCCCTGGGGGAAGGCAGGGCAGCAAAGGCACATGGGCTGCTCTGCCCCCTGGGTGAAGGCAGGGCAGCAATGGCACATGGGCTGCTCTGCCCCCTGCGTGAAGGCAGGGCAGCAATGGCACAGGGCTGCTCTGCCTCTGGGTGAAGGCAGGGCAGCAAGGCAACATGGCTGCTCTGCCCCCTGGGGGAGGCAGGGCAGCAAAGGCCATGGGCTGCTCTGCCCCATGGGTGAAGGCAGGGCAGCAATGGCACATGGGCTGCTCTGCACCCTGGGTGGAAGGCAAGTTCTGTCTCAGCTGCTGCATGCACGGGGGAACCTGCACTGCACCTAGAGATCAGGGTGCTGCCTACGGTCCTGACAGCTTTACTCGGGTCACTCTGTGTGGCTGCCTGCACAGGGTGATGGGGTCCTGACTCTCTGGGGAGCCTCAGGGTCTGCAACGTGCGTGGTGTAGCGAGGAGGGGTGGTCTCTTCTCCCAAGCAGCCAGCACTGGAACAAGAGGACACAGTCTCAAGCTGTGCCAGGGGAAGTTTAGGCCAGAGGTGAGGGAGAAAGTCTTACCAGAGAGAGTTGTGCCCATTGGAAGCTGCCCAGGGAGGTGGTGGAGTCACCGTCCTGGAGGTGTTAAGAGGGGATTGGATGTCAGTAGAGAGGAACAGGAGTCTCGAACAAGCTCAAGGAGATGCCTGCAATGAACAGCAAAAACCTGGACCAGAGTAGCAGGAGTAGCAGAGAGCAGCAATAGCAGCAACCTGGCAGCCAGTTCATGATCTCAGGTCCATTCTGGTGGAAGTTTGGAGGTTCTGCAATGCTGCAGAACATCTTTCCTGCCCAGACTGGGGGCAAGATCAGCACAATGTCTATTGGATGTCTGTGGATCTCCATGGTTTAGTCGCTGCGTGTGGTGACAGGTTGGACTTGATGATAGTTTCATAGTTTCATTAGTTTCAGTTAGGGTTGGAATGCCCACAAGGCTCATCTAGTTCCAACCCCCTGCAATGGGCAGGGACACTCTACCTAGATCAGGCTGGACAGAGCCTTGTCCAGCCTGGTCTAAACACCGCAAGGACGGGGCCTCAAACACCTCCCTGGACAAACCCATTCAGGCCCTTCACCAACCTTCACGGTGAAGAACTTCTCCTCAGTCCAGCCTGATCTTCCACCTCCAGCTTCATTCATTCCACCTAGTCTATCACTCCCTGATAGTCTGAAAAGTCCTCCCCAGCCTTCTTGTAGGTCCCGTCAGTACTGGAAGGCACAATGAGGTCACATTGGAGCCTTCTCTTCTCCAGACTGAACAGCCCAACTCCTTCGTCTGTCCTCATAGGAGAGGTGCTCCAGCCCTCTGATCATCATCTGGACCTTCTCTGGACACGCTCCAGCACATCAGACCTCTTGTAATAGGGGCTCCAGAACTGGAGGCAGTACTCCAGGTGGGGTTCACCAGAGCTGAGGAGGGGAGAATCACCTCCCTTGGCCTGTGGCCACACTTCTCCTGATGCAGCCCAGGATCTGATGGCTGTCAGGGCTGCAGTGCACATGAGAGCCCTGGTGAGCTCTGTCACCAGCACCCCAAGTCTCTCCTCGGCGCTCCCCAGCCAGTCACTGCCCAGCCTGCATTTGTGCCGGGATGCATAGACCCAGATCAGGACCCTGCACTTGGTCTTGTTGAAGCTCATGAGGTTGGCTTGTGCCCACCTCTCCAGCCTGTCAAGGTCCCTCTGGATGGCATCCCTTCCCTCCAGCGTGTCTGCTGCACCACACAGCTTGGTGTCATCAGCAAACTGCTGAGGGTGCACTCAATGCCACTGTCCATGTCACACCAAAGATGTGAACAAGCCTGGTCCCAGGACTGATCACTGAGGGACTCCGCTTGTCCCTGGCCTCCACTGGGACATGGACACATTGACAGCCACTCTCTGGGTGCGGCCATGATCTTTGAGCTTCTCTCCATCCTGGTGATTCTGTGCTTCTGGCTGCTCCTGGCATCACAAAAGAAAGCCAAAGCTGGCAGTGCTTTAATGGTGAGGGCTCTGTAAGTGAAGCTTCCCAAGCCCTGACCTGGGGGACAGCTCAGGAGAGGCGAGTTACGTTCTTGAAGCATTTCTGAGAAGGGCAAGGCTGGAAAATTTTGCCTTAAAATAACTTGGAAAAAACCAGCCTCTTCCCTGCTGCAGCAGAGGAGTAATTACCACTTGGTAAAGCTTTTCATTTTTACTTCTTCTTTTTTTTTTTTTGCTTAACATGCATATAAATACTGCTGCTCAAGAGTTCAGAGGCAGGGATTTTAAATCTAATCCACATAACAAGGCTATAAAGAAAATGTTTAAGCTGCCAGAATTTAACTGATTACAATATTTAATAAATCTTAGCCAAAAAAAAAAGAGAGATGTCTTTAAAAAGGGCTGGGGGGGGTAGGGTGGGAGGAAAGCAGCAAGGAGCCAAGATCACATGGCTTTATAGAGGCACTGCTGAGAATGCTTTAATGGGAAATGGAAACCCAAAAGATGCCATAATCCTGCCAAAAAGGGCCCAAATGTATTATAAAAAGTTTAAAGCTCCATTTGAGTTTTTCTAATTAACTTGATAATGACACCAGCATCCTCTCACTATCGGTCTCCTGGAAGATTGGCTGCATCTACATGGTGGAGCACTCATGAGAGGGGCAGGAAAAGCCACGGGGTTGGGGTTTTCCCCCCCCCCCCCCTCCTTTGCTGGGGCTCGGCTTTGGGTCAGGGTGGGGAATGTGGCCTCCAGAGAGGATCTGGGCCACAAGTGCCTACCCTGCCTGCCCTGTGCCCACCTGGGGCACGCTGGGCAGTGGGGTCTTTCTGTTGGCAGCAAGAGAAAGGCAATGGACAAAGGTTGCTGCTTCTCAGGAGCTCTGGGCTGGTGCCAGCAGCTCTCAGTGCTGCTTCCCAGCTCCCTGCGAGGCTGTGCCTCGCCAGGTGTGACCACCCCCACCTTGTGCCCACTGGGGCCCTGTGCTCACTCACCTGGGCAGGGGGCACTTGGGGAGCTCCCTCAGCTCCTTTCTCTCCCCCTGGGTGGTGAGAGGGGTGTCAGGTTCGTTGTCACAGAGGTGCCAGTGAGGAGCATCCTGGCGTGAAGCAGCTTCTTGCCCTCTGAACATTCTGCCAGGTCTCCTGAGTCCGGTTCCTGCGCAGGCTCCAGCTCCTCACCTCCTGCTCTGCAGCACACCCAGATTCTTGTTTGTTTCAAAGACACAAGGCTCTTTTAAACCCTCTGGAAGAAGGTGAGCAAATGAGGGCTGGAGCCCCTGGCAGATGCTCAGCCTGTGTTTGGGTGGGTGTCTATAGTGCTGGTTCTGCAGGTGCAACACAGGGAACCAGGGAGATGTGAATTGGGAGTGAGAGCAGCTGAGCTTTGGGATCTGCTTTTACTGGAGCTGTCTGGGACTGAGTAGTGAGTGCTAGGTGTGCAGCATCAGCGGTGGCTTGTGGCACAAGACCCAGGGGATCTCTACAGGGAGCAAGACTCCACCAGGTAGACCCAGGTAAAGTGGAGCTTGCTGTCCTCTATCTGCAGGTCCTGTCCTGTTCTCACTCGGGGCATTCCTTGTGGCAGGAATAGACTCTGACAGCACCGCACCTGGATGGGCTGCTGGGGACAATCCCAGCAGGTGAAAAGGAGCAAGGGTAACTGGGTGCCTGTGGGGAGGTGTCAGCTCTGTGGTGTTCCTCAGACAAAGGCATGCACACAGGCAGGTGCAAGAGAGGACCCTTGCTGGAGCCAGAGCTGTAGCAAGCAAGCCAAGACCAGAGTCTTGGTGCTGGCTGCTCGGGAAAGGAGAGGAAGGTGTCCTGGTGGACTGCAGAGCTGCATTTTGAGGCTGCATTTCTTTCTGGCTGAGTCAGAACTGCCCCCGAGCTGTGGTGTGTATTCTGTAGAAGATATTAACTGGAGAAAATCTGAGGTCAAGGTAGAGTCATATAATTTCATGCTTGAAGACTCTGGGCTGCAGCAGACACCTTACTGATAAGGTGCTCGGTGTTATTCCTGCTCCAAAGATCTCAACTGAGGAAATGCCTGAAGGGGACTCAAGGCTCTGTGTCTTGGCTGGCCCTACGGGGTACCTGCCTCTCCTGGTGCCAGCTCCGGGCAGTGCTGATCTTGCCCCCAGTCTGGGCAGGAAAGGATGGTGCTGAAGCAGTACAGAACCTCCAAACTTCCACCAGAATGGACCTGAGATCATGAACTGGCTTCCAGGGTTGCTGCTATTGCTGCTCTGCTGCTCTCTGCTACTCTGGCCAGGTTTTGCGTTCAATTGCAGGCATCTCCTTGAGCCTGTGTTTCGAGACTCCTGTTCCCTCTCTACAAATTTTGCACCCATCATGGCATGGAGGGGAGCACATGTGATATTTCTGCTGTGTGTCCCCACAGCTGTGTGAAGTTCTCCTGGCTCCTAACTGTCACCACCTCATGCTGGGACCTTATGCCATGTTGCTTGTCAGCACATCTCGAGTGCTTTGCAAGGTCAGCAGTGTGAAGAGGCAGCTCATGAAGCAGCTGGCCCCATGTCTGGCTCTTGGTATCCAGGTCCTCTGTGGCATGTCTGCCTGGTGTGTCCCTGTTCAGGACAAGGCTGAGTGGTTTCTAAACCGGGCTTATCCCCAGGATGCAGCTCCTTGATGGGGTTTCCTCACTGACAGGCACTTCAGCTGCTGCCTAACCATTTAGCATGGGCCATGGTGTGGAGCATGATGCTTCCCTGGGAACACTGTGTGACATGGTGCCAAACACCTCACAGAAGCTCATTACATCAGTGTAATTGCTTAATCAGCCCAACTTGTCATCTCATTGAAGGAGGAGGTGGGGATTGTTTGGGCGAGGCCAATTTTCTGTTGCTCCATGCCAGCTGGACTTATCCCTTCCGTTAAATCTTCATGGGTCTCCTTGCAAGCTGACCGTTTCCTTCAGGCTGCAGCCAGCCCCTCCCAGTAGAGCCTCAAACCTCTTATGGGCATCTTTTCAGCCTTTCTAAATCATAGAATGGGTTGGGTTGGAAGGGACCTAAATATCATAGAATCATAGGATGGCTTGGGTTGGAAGGAAGTGACCTCCAAATGTCATCTAGTCCAACCCCCCTGCAGTCAGCAGGGACATCCTCCACTAGATCAGGTTGCTCAGAGCTTTGTCCAGCCTCACCTTGAATATCTCCAGGGTTGGGGCCTCAACTACCTCCCTAGGCACCCTGTTCCAGTGTTCTAGCAGACTCATGGTACAGAACTTGTTCCCAATATCCAAGCGAAAATCTGCTCTTCTCTCATTTCAAAACCATTGTCCCTTGTCCTGTCCCTGCAGGCCTTTGCAAAGAGTCCCCCTGCAGCCTTTTTGTAGCCCCTTCAGGTACTGGAGGCTGCTATTAGGTCTCCTGGAGCCTTCTCTTCTACAGGCTGAACAACCCCAGCTCCCTCAGCCTGTCCTACAGCAGAGGTGCTCCAGCCTTCTGATCATTTTTGTGGCCTCCTCTGGACCTGTTTCCTCGGGTCCATGCCCTTCCTGTGTTGAGGACTCCAGAGCTGGATGCAGTATTACAGGGGAGGTCTCACCAGAGTGAGCAAGTGGCAGACTCACCTCTCTCCATCTGTGGCCATGCTGCTTTTGGTGCAGACTGTCTAGTTCCAGCCCCCCTGTAACATTTATTCCACATTTGCCCCCTTAGAGTCTTCCAAAGCACTTCAATTGCCTCCCAGCCTTAAACAGAAAGGAGCAATAGGTTGGACACTTTCTTCTGCTGCTTCTCAGGTGCATGGACAGGAATTTTTCGGGCATAGAGCACTGAGAATCATTGCAGTTGCTGTCATTGTCACACCCTCAGCTAGCTGCTGACTGCAAGCATTTACCTGTGTGTGACCAATGGGCACGAGGTTGAGTGCAGAACAAAATTGCCTGCTGAATGCTGTGGAAAGGGCACATTCAAATTGCATCTCTGCTATCCCCTAGAAACAGCCTCTGTTGTTGCTGGAAGTGATGGTGGTGCCAGGAATCTGTAACTTCTTTCTCCTTACTCCTGTCAGTACTTCTGCTGTCCTGTAACCTTTGCTCAAAAAGCTTCTGGCTTTGCCCAGCCATCTGCTGCCCCTCCTATCTGTGTGGGGCTCTGCATTTCCAGTGGCTTTCTCTGCTTCCTCAGGGGACAGCAGGAAGCCTTTCACTGAAGTTGCTGTTTTCTGCCTCTCCAGCTGGAGCAGGCTGTGGGGTGAAGGAATGTGTGTGGGGTGCTGGGCTCAGGCATCCTTGCTGCGTTGCAGCAGCACATCACTGGCAAATATCAGCTATTGACCTAAGATGCCTGGAGGAGGTGATGGATGTGGCTGTGACGGATGTGGGGCATGGGGTGCGTGGTCACCACCTCCTTTACAAGCCTTTGGTGACAGTGTGGCAGACACTCGGTACTGTACAAATTGTCTGATGCTTGAAGCTGTCAGACACAAATTCATTAGCCAGGTGGATTTTGAGGATATAATCTGAAAGATACAGCACTGCTGCCTGAAGTGTCTGCCAGCAATGACCCAGCTCCCTAGCACTGCTGTGCCCCAGCCCTGGACCTGCTCACTTGCCTGGGCTCCTGCACAGCCACAGCCCCTTCACCCCCAGCCTGCTCCGTTGCCCTATACATCAGGTTTCATTTCTCTGCTTTCTCCTCTGGCTCAGGGAAGTTTTATTTGCTCTGCCACATCTCTCAGCAGCGATGATCTGCATTATTAAAACTGAGGTTTACTACTACTTAACTTCTAATCTGGAAGCTTTTTAGGGCTGTAGATCTGTTAGCACTCAACCCTACAGCATGGCCTGCCTGACTTGATGCTGCTGTGGGAAGGCTTTGCAGGGCTGTACATCTGCCCCAAACAGATTTGGTCCTGATCAGAATCTTTGGTGCTTTGTCCCTCGAAGAGCAACTCTGTGTCATGTGCAGACTGGCTTGGCTCTGTTGGGAAGGGGGTAGGCACCGCTGGGTGTTTCTGATGTGGATGGAGAGGCCCCTGTAGCATCTCTGCAGCCTTTGACAGGTGGCCTCCAGGTGCCCAGGAATGGATTTGGATCTACAGGGTGTGCTGCTCTGGGCCTGGGGTGAGGGCAAAGACTGTGATTGGTTGGTGCTGAGATCAAGGGAGGGAATGTGACCATCTCCTGGCCTGGTCTGGGCAACCTAAAGCAGCTCAGACCACACATGGCTGACTTGACAAATGAGGTGTCACCTAATGCAGCAGTTCCACAGCCTCGACAGATCCCTGACTCGCCCTGGCAGGTGCCTGAGCCCTGTGGAGAGCGGCGCTGGAGCCTTCCCCTCACCACAATCATTGTGTCTCTGAAGCCTTCCTCTCCTGCCACAGCACAGGGCACAGTGGAGACGTTTTGGAAGTAAAACCTCTTGAGGAGTGTGTTGCACCATGGCACACGCTGCCATGCCCAGTGCCCTCTGAAATACAGGGGAGCCGGATATTGGGGTGGCCTCAGCTGCTGCAGGAGGCCTGAGGACACCTTGCCTGCGGCAGCTGCCCAGTTGCCTGAGCAGGACCGTGTGTGGTGACAGGAGCCCAGGAATGGACAGCTCTTGATGGAGTTCCCATGTCCCAGAGTCCCTCCTCTGACTGCCTGCCAGCTGAGGAGGAGAACTGCCCCAGGGAGCGAAAATGAGGCGGTGGCTGAGGATAGCACCTCTGCTGCAGGCTCTCCTGTGCTGGCTGCCGTGTCCTGTTAAGCAGAGCAAAGCTGTTACCTCCTGCAGGAGAAGTCAGCCTTTTAGAGCTCCATAACCTCTGTCATTTTGCAGAGAGTGCTGGTGGAGCTGCTGTCTGCTGGCTCTCCCTGTGCTGGCACTGATGCCCTGGGAGCAGCAAGCTGTGGCAGAAAAAGGGTTTCCATTTTTGCTGGGGGTCAGCACGGCTGGAGAATGAGTAGACAGTGTTCCTTTCTGGGGAGCTGGGGGATCTGCTGCTGGGGCTGTGCTGTCACTGCTGAGGGTAATCATTCAGCAGCAGCACCTTGCTGCTCGAGACAAAGGGTGGATTGTGCTGAAAAACTGGAAAGAGCAGCGGAGGAGGAAAGCACCTTTGAGAGCAGTTGGTGAAGAAAAATGCTGGCACTTCGGTGCTGCTCTGAAAACCCAGGTGCTTTAACTGAGGTCTGAGAGCTGGCTGTGGAAGCTGGCTGTCCTCGTGCTGAATTTGGCCTTGAATAAAATCAAGCAAATACTGCAGGAAGTTTTCAAAGCTAAAAAGTAGAGGGGTTTAAGCCCCCATGTCCCCGCCTGTGTGAGGCTGGCTGGGAATCCGTGGCTGGTGAGAGCTCTGTTCCCTGAAAGGCAGACTGGGTGGGAGAGTCTGCTTCCAAGGGAAGGGCTGAGTCTCAACTGCATCCAATGAGCTCTGAGCGGACTGGCTTCGCCCCAGCACTGAGCATCCAGGGGGACCTTCCCTGCAGCTGTGGGGGGAGGACAATGGGCTGCAGGTGAGGAGCGAGCACTGCGGCAGCCCTCTATGCATGGCAGTCATCCCTGGCATTGGACCTGACTCAGGATGACTCCTGGGGGCTTTCAAGCCATGCCTGCAGGTGTAGGAGTTCACCTGTATTGCCCAGGGGCAGGTGTTCTGGACCACAAGACGTCGATGGTGCTGTGAGCCTCTTCATTGGCTCCTTCACTTATTAGCAGCCGTGGCCCCTTCCTGCTGTTTGTGCTCAGAATGGATTTTTATTGCTTAATTCCCTGTAAGTGAAGTGCTAGCAAATTGTAAAATCCTATTGCTTAACATGTAGCATTAAGTATTGAACTAGCAAAGAATCAATTACAGGTTTGGTCACTGATTAGCTTGACTTCTTATGGAATTTAACGTCAAGTCTCATTATGATTCCACTCTTTAATTCAGCAAATCAAGCACATGTGGGGGGGATAATGGCTGTGGGTGGCTCTGCTCCAGCTTTCCTGATGGTGGGATGCTCAGCACCATGCTGCCAGGAGGGCCTGGTGACATCCAAACTGTACAGCCTTTGGAGCCTCCTCCCCACCTCCCCAGCAGAGCAGCCCTGGGGCTCTTTTGGGGGCCCCTAGTCCTGCAGGAAATGTGGCTGAGCTCAACTGTCTGGCTCTCTGTTTCTCTGCCCTCATTCTTGTGATAAGTCCAGGGGACGCTCTGTTAGATCTATGCAACTTTACCTGCAGCCTGGTGAGAGGCAGAGCTGCTGACCTCTCACCTCCTTGGTGCCCGAGCATGGTTTAGCATCCCGTCTTGCAAAGCAGGAGGAGCTGCCCGTATTGTGGGCTTTGCAATCCGACTTTATTTCATTACTTCTGAAGCCTGGGTGCAAAATCACTTACACTTGGCATCTGAAATACTGATGAACTTCTAAGCCTTCTGCGGGGGATTGGGGAAGTGGGGTAGGAAATGGCTGCAGGGGGGGTTTGAAGGAGCTTTCAGCAAGGGCTGAGCTGGAGCCACATGGCAGAAGACTCAAGCCTTGGTCAGATCACTGGAGTCCATCAGGACCTTGAAAAAACTCTGGCTGGCTTCTGGTAAAATATCATGCAAGACTCAGGGCAAGAGAATATTGAGGAGGGATCTGAGCTTGGGTTACAAACCCTGGCAGGAGCATTGAAATCAATGTAATTAGTGTTGGTTTGCCCTGGAAAGCCGTCAAGGGAGGCATGGAGGCAAGCTGTGCTTCATGGAGTGGCTTTGGGGGAGGGGGAGGTGTCAGTCAGTGCAGCACCACCCAGACCTGATGGGACTGGAAGCAGCCTTCACTCCCTCCTTGCACCTCCCAGTGCTGCCAGCTAGGGTGGGGAGGGCTTGTGCAAGATGCTTTCTTCCCTTCTGCTCCTGCTTTTCTTCTCCTTCTCACGGCAGCGCTTGTCCTGCACCGGGTTCCCATGCCCCTTCTGGGGGAGGAGGGCTGCGGACTGGAGCAGGGAAAGAGGATTACACCATCCTGGGGCTCCTCTGCCCGTGCAGAACTGGGATCCCTGGTGCTGAGTCCTCTGTGCCCTACTTTGGTGCTAGGCTCGGATCACCTGCAGCCTGACTCGACTCCTCTCATCAGCTGCTGCTTTTGCTGAGGACAAGTGCAATGGATTTCCAAATTACAGCAGCTGGGATTAGATCCAATATCCCTTTTCTCCAGCCAGACAACCCCTTAATCCTTTTCTTTCGATTGTGTGGGGACCCTTCTGTGCATTTCAGACCCTCGGCAGGAAATCTTTGCGGCGCGGGGGGCTGCCGAGCGCTGCTGCTGCTGCTGCTGCAATAAACTGGAGCCACGGAGCCCCAGCACAAACAGTGGCAGCCTGGCAAGTTTTCCCTTCCAGCACTGAGAGTTCTGCAGGCTCCTCTTGTCTGCCTGAGCTTGTGCCCCTTCCAGGAGCAGCTCGCTTGCATACTGATTTGGAGCATACTTGAGCAGTCCCCCTATGTCTGTGCAGGATGGTGTGGAAAATAAAGCTTGTAGGAAATGCATCAGAACTCTGATGTCCTCCAGCAAGACATCTGGTTTTTTTTCCAGCCACAAAGTGAGGGCTAAACCAAACATGTGGTGATGTGGGGGTCAGCAGAGAGGAGGGAGGGAGAAGCTCTGCCTGGGCAAGGGGTGAGGGGCATGTGGCTCCTGCAGCTGGCAAGGGGAAAGGGAGGTGTAGGTTTGGTCATGTCCCAGGCACGGAGAGAGGTGGCTGCCCAGGAGCCATGTTATATGGTGCCTGCACTGTGCTGGGCAAGTTGCTGGTGCTGGCAAGTAATAAATAACAATAATGATTATGGAAGCACCATGCATGTGCCCCTCAGGCTCTGCAAAAAAAAAAAACCTTCAACATTGAAATCCAGCCAGAACATTTCCCCTTTGTCTAATTTGCAGAACATGCCCACAAACCCAAGAATTTACCTGGACAAGGGCAATCCCTAGGCATTGAAACAGTGACTGAAAGCTGCTGAATCGATCCTGTCCTAGCAGAGCGGGAGGCCCCAGTGGGATCCCTGGGACTTTGCACAGAGGCAGAAGCAGTTTGGGTTGCCTAGTCAAAAATCATTAAATGACATAGTATCATAGAATGGCTTAGGTTGGAAGGGACCTTAGAGATAATCTACTCAAGGGTCACCTCTCAACTAGACTTGGCTGCTCAAAGCCTCATCCAACTGGCCGTGAACATGCCCAAGGGAGGAGGCACCCACAACCTCCCTATTCCAGAGTCTCACCACCTGTTACTGAAGAATTTCTTCCCAAGATCCAGTCTAAACCTCAGCTTGAAAACCATTCCCCTTCTCATATGCTCAAACACCCTTATGAAAAGTCCCTTTCCAGCCTTCCTGTAGGATCCCTCCAGATACTGGAAAGCAGCAGCTCTAAGGTCTCCCTGGAGCCTTCTCTTCAGGGCTGAACCACCCCAGCTCCTCGGCCTGTCCTCACAACAGAGTGGTGTTCTAGCCTTGGATCATCTTTGTAGTCCTCCTCTGGACTTGCTCCAAAAGCTCTATGCCCTTCCTATGAAAATAGCTACTTCTTGTCTCAGCAGCCAGCAGAGAGGGCACTTTGCCCTTCTGCACAGTTGCAGAGAGCCCCACGTTCACCAAGCTTTCTTGGCACACACAGCTACATGATGTGTACTGCTTGGGATGAAAAACTCTGGGATAGGTGCTGGAACAGGTTGCCCAGGGAGGTGGTGGGAGCTTCATCCTGGAGGTGTTTAAGGCCAGGCTGGAGGTGGCTTGAGCAACCTGCTCTAGTGTGAGGTGTCCCTGCCCATGGCAGGGGAGTTGGAACTGGATGATCCTTGAGGTCCCTTCCAAACCTAACAATTCTAGGATTCTATAGGTCTGGCTCACCCCCAGCCCTGTCTCTGCACCTGTTGATGATTCCCTGGGCCTCTCAGCTCAAGATTTTCAGCAGAGAGCCCAGAGCAAGTGCTTCTCCCTGCCCCAGGTTTGACTTTCATATCATAGCTTCTCAATGTACTTCAGCCTGCGTGGTGTTTAAAAATTCAGCGATGTTTGTCGGAATTCAATTACCCCTGAAGATACACAAAGATTATCAAAGTTGTAAACAGCAGATATGCTCAGAGATCAATGAAGCACAACAAAGACCACATTTAACAGGAGAAATAAAAGAAAAAAAAAAAGCGTGCTGGCAAACTCTGGCAGAGGAGCGTAATGGTGCAGGATCGTGCTGGGAGGTTGGCAAGTAATTGAAATCTGTGTTATAGCACAATATATTCCCGTGCAGATTGCAGCCATGGAGCACAGTTTCAGCTCTAATACCTGAGCAATTCATTTGCTTTAAGCAGACACAGGCTCTGAGCTGTTCCCACTTAGCATGGCTGCGGAGCACCCGTGCGGGCTGCACAGGGTGTGGAGTGCTGCTGCGCATGTCCCAGCTTGCTCCTGGCACCCTTCCAGGGGCAGAAATGCTTCCATGGAGGGAACTCAGTGGGTTGTGGTAGGAGGATTACCCATAATGAAGCACCTTGGCGGTTTTGGTTTGTTGTTTGGGGTTTTTTTTTGGTAAGAAGGTATTGCCAGCTCTGGAGCTATGCCCATGGGGTGTTGCTGGGGAGCTGCTGGGCTCAGAGCTGTGCCAGCTGCCTCCATGGTGTGCAGACACAGCTAGTCCCGTGCCAACAGAACTGCCTGCTCTGGGACAGTGCCATGTCCTGGGGATAATGCCTAGCCCTGAGGAGGTGGAATGCCCTGATGGGGCAAAGGAGCTGCTGCCTGAAGAGCCTGAGCTCTCCTTGGCCAGCTGCACCTCCCATCATATTTTGTGGCTCTCCATTGTCATTCTGGAGGCAAGGCAGCCAGCTGATTTTTTCTTCTGTAATATATTGCCACTATAATACCAAGTCTAGCAGAACAATGAACTCTGGAGGATGGAGATACCTTCCTCCTGTTTGCAAACTAAACATAATTTTATTTTCACTCAGATTTGTGGCTGCTGCAGCAGGGAGCGTGGGGCAGGGGGAAGGGACAGCGCTGGACAGGGGCTGTGCTCCATCCTGGCTCTTGCCCGGGACCCGCATCCCTGCTCCTCATCCTGACATCCCCAGCAGCAGCATTGAGATTCAGGGGAGGATGCCTCCTTTTGTCAGACACTGTGGGGTTTCAGAAGAAACCCTTCAACCAGATTAATTACTGTTATCTGTACCCATGGGGCTGGCTGGGTCCACCTGCCTGCCTGATGACGCAGCCAGAAATTCTCATTCTCCTTTGCCTTTTCTTTTTTTTCCCCCCCTCCTTCCCTTCCCCCCCTCCTTTTTTTTTTTTTTCCCTCCCCCCCTATTTACTTCTGCTTTAATCTGCATATTATCATCAGTGCAAAGACCTCGAAATAACATCTGACAAATGATGCCTATTAACAAAAAAAACCCACCTCTGCACGTCCTCTTTCACCGCCTTCCAATTTGGTCCTGCACTATAACAGCATCAATAGACAAGCAATATTATGTAAGAACATGATTAAAATACCAGCAGCTTCATAATGGCAGCAGCCAAATGGTAATTCTGCTCAGAAATTGGTCATTATTTTGTGGTCTGTTCTTACGTTCAAATTAGATGAAGTTTAATATACTGTAAAATTGAATGTATCTTTATCCCTTTCAAAAATATGGCATGTAGGGATGATTTATGGGCCTTACAAACCTTAAAATGTTAAATAATCTCCTTTCCTCACCCCCCCCACCCCCCAAACTCCTGCCTTAAGTCAGCGGTGCCAAGTAGTTTTAAGTAGGGAGAAGCAAAAACTTTATTAGCTCCCGTCTGATCATCACTTTTTTTGCTGCGTTTACAGAGGCAGAACAGTATTTAACATATTAGAGTGAGTTTTAGGAGCAGCCATATTAATTGCTACATTATTTTGCCCTATAACTGTATTGGTGGGAAAGGACTCTTTCGGTGGTGAAACGCTGTAATTTGTGGCTTCAATTTTTAATGATGGCACTGCGGATGCCTACGGGGGGGGGGAGGAGCTCCTCTTGGCTGGAGCCTCCAGCCATGGCTGGGCTCCCCTTGGTTGGTGCATGCAGGGCTCCCCCCATGGTATCCAGGACCACTGGTCCTGGGCCTCCAGCTTTGCTCCCTGCTCACAGTGTCCCTCAGCGTACCTTCATCGGGGTCTTCTATCAGCTGCATCTTGTCGGAATCCAAACCTGCCTCGTGTGCTTCCCCTATGCAGAGTCACAGCGCTGGGTGCGTGGGCTGGGTGGGAGTGAGAGAGCTGCAGCTTGGTGTCTCTTGACCTGCTGCTTCCTGAGGTGTGCACTGGTGGGATGCTGAGGGCACAAAGGCTGTGATAACCTCCAGTCATGGCTGCAGGCAGCGTGCCAGTTGCTCCTAGCTGATCCCTGCTGCCCCTCGTGCAGCATCCATCTTGGCAGCGTGGCTGCACGCTCTGGGTTACTCCAAGGGCTGGCAGAGCTTCCTGCAGCACCTTCCAGCTCTGCAAACACGAGCCTGCAGATGGCAGAGCAGGAAAATGAGATCCTCCTGTAGCGATCTGGACGCAGCAGCCTTGGAGACATCCGGCGGTCCCCTGAGGTGGGAAGAGAAGCTTGTCTGAGTCTGAGCTGAAGCTGATCTACAAGTTGCTTCCCGTGCAGACAAGGGTATCAGCTCCTTCATGGCATAAGGAGGGGGGGGACAGCCTCACCCTGGCCAATGTTACCCTTGGCAAGTTTCGGGCACAGCTGGTTTGTGTGGTCTGGTGCCTCTGATCTGTTTCGGAGACAGCAATATGAGGCTCCTCTGTCCCCACAGAGCCAGGATCGAGCCCGGCTTTGACCCCCCAGTGCCCAGCTCTGCCTGGGAGATCAGAGCCAGGATTAGCATTCTGGAGAGGTTTTGCTGAAATCACTGACAATGTGCAAATTCCACCTTGATTTGAAACAGGCAATTATGCCTCTTAAAGTCAAAGCTTTTGAGGTGTCCGGCACCCGAAGCTTGCAGAAGTAGCTTGTGTACATTCAGCTTCCTGCATGGCTGGTGACAGCAGCTCCCCCGTGCATGGGGAGGTGGGTGGGCTGGAGGCTGCCCTCTCTGCAGGGAACTGCTCGCTGGGCCAGGAAACAGTTCCCTTCCAAGCCTGACAGCACATCAAACCCTCTCCCAAGGTCTGGCCTCGGGACCCCAGGGAAGTCTCTGGGGCTCCTGCCCTGCTATGGGGTGATGGATGATGCAGAATCAGCCAAGGAGCAGAATGAGGGTGACTTCCTCCTGCCTTGTTATTTAAAACCAACTGTCTCCTTGCCTTAGCCCTTTCTCTGTTTCCTGATCAGCAGCTTGTCCCTGAGGATAGCCTCAGAGCAGCACAATCTCCTGCAGTCCCCTGGAGCTGCAGCCCTGTGTGCCAGGGTAATAGAGAAGCCTTTTATCTGTTTATTTGCTCTATATAATTTTTCCTGCTCTTGCTGACCCTTTGGGAAGCGTTCCACCCTTCAGTCTCTCTGCTGGGTGCCAGAATTTTGAGCTTAGGCTATATTTGCATTCATATCCTAGTTAAACCAACATCATCAAGGTCAGAACACACTGGATTGGAATAGGCTACAAGACAGCATCCTCCTCCTGGTGCAGGGCAGAGGCAGAATCTGGACATCCATCCCCAGGAGTGCCTGTCCTTGCCCCAGCCTGCTCCCAGTACAAAGGAAAGGGCTTCTGCCCCAAATCCTGCCCACTGGGGGCCTGGCAGCTAGAGGGGACTGGACAGGGGCTGCTCTGCTCTGCATCTTGGAGGCTGCATCCCCAGGGTCTGCTTGCAGACAGCCCCTGGCAGAAGCAGGGGCTCAGCAAGGGCTTTGTCCCTCAGCTCAGAGGGCTGAGGGCAGAGCCCTTTGCTCAGCCTGCTCTGGGCATGGCTAGGGGGAATGTGGGGGTTTTAAGACCACACCAGCCTGATTAGCTCTTCCTGGGCAAGGCTCGAAGCCCCAGCAATGTCACCCCTCTCCAGGAACCTCCTGGGCAATTGAGTGACATGGTTGAGCACCCACTCTGAAGGGATAGCATGCAGATGTCACTCCCAGACCTCTGCCCCTTGTTCTGCTGGCCGGCTCACCACCCCAACACAGACAGGGTGGTCTCTCCACTTGGGCTGTTTTTGCCCCAACAACCCTCCTCCAGACCTTCAGACAGCTCAGCCGTGGCCACGGATGACAGTCCCTGCAGCGGGGGCAGAGGAGCCATGTTTAAAACACTCTGTAAAAGGTGTGAGGACCAGCAGCAGAATGAGGAGAAAAATGCAAAGAAACAGGAGAAGCAACTCCCCTGCTCCCCAAAGGAGGCTGGAATTGGTTTCAGAGCATAACCTGAATGCAGAGATGCTGATGTGCATCTCTTGTGTGATGCGTCTTCCTACAAGCAGGCTGGAAGACAGCAGCTGTATGGAGCCCAGAGCTACCCCTAGAAGGAATTTACCTCCGTGCAAGCAGCCTGTCTTTCATTAAGGAACATTTCTTGCAGAAAAAAATAGCTGGATTTCTGCTGTGAAAAAAAACAATTCTGCTCAAGACTGAGAGCTGTTAGAATAAACGCCAGACACTGTGTGGGATGGAGACATGCACAGAGACTTAATGCTGGTCACATCTCTTTCTCTGCCAGTAAGTCAAGGATGTGGTCTTGCTATTGTATTTGGTGACTAATCTTTCAAATAATCATCTCTGGAAGAATTTGTGCCAAGATGAAAAAATGCTGGGTTCCAGAAGTGTTGGTGTGGTCCGTGAGCACAGCCTGGAAGGGGGCTGCAGGGCAGCTCTGCTTGCTCACCCGCTCCGCCATCCCCCAACAAGGCCAGGGTGCGGGGGTACCGGGTGGGGAGGGAATGAACACAGATCCTGGCAAGAGGTAGTGCTGCCTTGTGCAGGTCCCACTTACCAAGATTTGGCTAGAGAAGAGGGTCAGGATCAGCCACCCCAGTCCACTAGCAAGCCCGGGTGTGTGGGGCAGCCAGCAGCTCTCTGCCATGCATGAGTGTGCCCACCTGCCTCAGGGCTGGAGGCCAGGACCATGCCAGCATCCTACCAGCACCTGGAGATTCCCTCATCCCCAGCAAAAATGCAGATTAGCTGAGTAAGTGGAGAGCTGTATGCTAATTAATTCAACACACTCGCTGTTCCCTAACATCAAACCTACACAGGGAGGATGTGCTGTGCTGGCATCCACCTCCCCTGCAAAACGTACCCTGGCTGCTCGACAGAAGTTACACAAAGTTATTAACCACTCGACAAGGTGAAGAGAGGAGGAGCTGCAGGGTGCTGCGTGGGCGAATCCCCAGCAGCTGTGCCCAGATGGAGAGAGGAGTCCTCGGTGGCACCGGGGAGGCTCCGGCAGCAGCTGCGTGCCGATGATGCTGAAAGGTGCCCAGCAGTGAGTTATTTGCAACCGCAAGCAAGAAAAACCGAGTGTGAGTGGCCCAGAGACCAGCATGGCCAAGCAGCACGGGCTGCCAGCAACACCTCCATCTGCTCCAGATCATCCGGGCAGCAGGGTGATGGCATGGCTGGTGTCATCAGCACAAGCACGGTGGGGACAGGAAGCCTTAAAAGCAAATCCTCAGGCTGCTTCTCCCAACGTGTGCGTCGGGTGAGGCACACTCCCATCTGACATGAACACAGCCCCGAAACGTGTCTCTTCGGGCAGTTCCGTGCCTCAGCAGGGATAGAGCAGCCTTCGATGTGAGACAGGAAATAACATAGTGAGGCTTCCTTACAGCGGGAGCAGACCCAGGCACTGCAGCCTGCAGGCACACCCTGTGTCACCGCTTCTTTCTGCCGCCCTCCAGACACACGGCTGGTTCAGCTCCTTCTCGCTGGGATAGGGCTGGCACCTCCAGTGCTGCAGGCCTGGCTGGAGCCAGAGCATCAAGTGCTTCCAAAGGGACCTGTGCTGCAAACGAGTGCCAGGGCTGCCAGTCTACCCAGGACACAAAGCAGCAGAGCCCCACAGCAGGAGCATTTGCTATCACCTGGGCACAGCTGGGAAGAGAGGCTGGAAGAGGCAGCTTCAAAAGCGGGGAGGAAAAAGCTTAGCAGAAGCAATTTGACAGCTGCAATCAGGCAGGAGCTGAAGGAGCTGAGGAAAGAAAGACACGCTGGGTGGAGGAGGACTGGTCGCAGGCAGAGCACAGCTCCTAAGAGATCCTCTGCATGAGCACACACATCCACACCTCCAGAAGCCCTGCACTCCTGCAGGTATCCAGCATGGACACAGCCTGAGAATGCATTGTTGGCCTGGCTCTTTGCTGATACATTCAAATGCAAAACACCTTCCACCTAAAAATGGGAACTGCACCTGGCTGAGGCCAATGGTGTGACTGCAGTGAGGCTGCTAGAGCAGCTTGCAAGGTGCTGGGCACACAGAAACATCCTAAACACACTGGGTTCTGCAGGGCAAAGGCTTTGTTGGGAAGGCTCCTTCTCTATGGGTAAACACCTCCAAGAAGGTGCAGCTCAGCTTGCTCACTCCATGACAGGGGGAAAGAGTCTCCACCGCTGCAGGTTTGAATCACAGAATCACAAAATTTCAGGGGCTGGAAAGGACCTCGACAGCTATCCAGTCCAAGCCAGATCCTGCCAGAGCAGGATCACCTACACCAGATTGCACAGGAATGCATCCAGGTGAGTTGAATATCTCCAGAGAGGAAGACTCTATAACCTCCTGGGCAGCTGTTCCAGTGCTCTGTCACCCTCACAGGGAAAATTTTTTCCTCATATTTACTTGAAACTCCTATGCCTCAACTTCCAACATTGCCCCTTGCCCTGTCATTGGGCACCACTAAGAGGCTCCAGCTTCTTGGGACTCACCCTTTACATATTTATAAACATGATGAGGTCACCTCTCAGTCTCCTCTTCTCTAAGCTAAAGAGCCTCAGCTCCCTCGCCTCTCCTCGTACAGAAGATGTTCCATTCCCTTAATGATCCTCATGGCTCTGCACTGGGGGGGCTCCCAGTCTGCCTCTTCCTCTCCAGCACTGGTTTGTACCAGTACCCTTGGGCTGCCTGACCCACGTGTGCTGGTCGTGACTCCGGCTCGTGCCCTCGCAGCTCTTGTTCTTGTGGTAAAATAATGAAGTGGATGCTGCAGCTTTGACAGGACCCAGGTTGATTTCTGGGCTGAGCGCTCTGCTGCTGCAAACAGAGCAAGACAGATGGACAAGCCAGTGGCATATGCCTTTCCCTCTTGAGTTGCATGAAAAGACATTTTCCCTAATAGAATGGGGATGAAGCTCACAGTTCTCAGGGCATTCGAGTGTTTCTAATGTGTGTCTCTGGGAACATGGGCTGGCTTTTGGTGGTTGCTGTTGTTGTTGTTGTTTTCTTTCTGAGAGCAATTCTCACATTGTAAACCTAACAAATCGCTTTGCCACACAAGTTGTCATACCTGCAAGGAAAACACCAGACTTACAATTTCATTATTAAATCTTGCTGGAAGGAAATGTTATTTTAAACCATTTCCTATCTTGCCCTGTAGAGATGGCCCTCACCAGATGGATGAGCCAAGTGAGTGCTGGTGTGTGCGCACTCCAGCTCAGGAGCTGAGCTCTCCAGAAATTGCAAAGTCCCTCTCAGCGGATCTCTTCTTCTGTGAACTCTGACAGTGTTGTGAACTGGAGAGTGGCCAAACCACAGCCTGGGGAAGGAGCCTTTTGCACAGTCACTAATGAACTGCTCTGAGGCTGCTGTCACGCTAGGCAGAGGCTGTGGCGGTGCCAGTGCTCAGGATTAAGAACTCGCTGCAGTTGGCTCAGGAGATGCAGCTGGCTTTTAAGACAAAGCAAATTTGGAGCAGTAAACCTTTGCTGGGCAGTAAACTTTTGCTAGACAAACAGGTCAGCCACAAAGGGCAGCAAAAATCATTGGTGCTTGGACAAAACAACCGTCAGTTGCTCAACCTCTTTCAAGGAGATCATCTGCTGAGAGTCACTCAGCTTCATCTGCCAGGCTTCACAGTCACATTACTCCAGCAGTGCCCACTGCCCAAGTGCTCTTGAAGCCATGGGGACAGTGTGGAGCAGACGGTCACAGTGTTGAGAAATTAGATTAAATTAGCAGGAATTAACTGTGGGGCTGAGGACAGGGAAGGTGCTGACCCCTCCTTTCCCCGCTCTGTGCGGGCAGCCGGGTGCCCTGCTCCTCCTCAGAGAAGGACGTGTCAGGGTGCCATCTAGGCCAGGCTCTGAGGGACACTGGGGACATGGGTGCTGCTGCCCAGGATGTGGCAAGAGAAGGACACCCACCTGTGTGGGGCACAGGAGTCCTGTAGCTGCAGCAGTGTGCTCTCATGGAGCAGGTGGAAATGCTTCTGTCATCTCCCATAGCATGACTGGATGGTGCTGCATGGTCATGGACTGCACTCCCTTGCCTTCATCAAGTGAGGAGGAAATGGTGCCAGTGTGTCCTGGGTGCAGAAGGCAATGGTTGCTTTGTCTCATGGTGCACAAGCTCCCACACTGTTTGGGATTCTGCCAGGGTCTGCTCCTGACCTGTGTCTCTGACCCTGCACAGAGCCCAGACTTCCCTGCTCTCAGATCCCTCTGCTGCAGACTGAGGGGCAGAGCATGGCCCAGGCAGGGAGCAGGAGAGTGACTGCATCCTCGGGTCCCTGACACGTGCGGGGGCACAGCAGGAGTGAAGCAGGTGAGAGTACCCACCCAAGACCCTGCTGGTCAGGTCTATGGGCACAGCTGGCTCTGCTGTGAGCAGCCATCTGCAGCAGGGCCCAGGCCACCAGCATCACTTCACATGCAGGAGTCCCATAAAAAAGGAAACACTAAAGGGGTTGGCCAGTGCAAGAAAAGCTGCAGGTCACAGACATGGTGACAAACCTTAAAATATTACTCAGAGGGAGCAGTGTCCAAGGATTTGTCATCTGAATGGAAAGATTCCCTGAGAAAAAGCGAACCTGTCAGAGGACTTGCTCTCAGCTGCTTATTCTGCTCAGATGAAATCCTTCAAGAGGGGAGAGCAGACGCCCTCAGTGACCTGTGCATTCCTCACTCCTTTCATCAGCTGCAGCTTCCTCTGTGGGTGTCTTTCTAGTAGGTCAAAATCCATCCATTAGCTTTCCCTTGTTAACCAGGGCTGAAGCCCAGCAAGGCTGGGGCTGTGTGGTGTCCCTGGGGAGGGGGACATGGGACTGCCAGCAGATCTGTGCAGGGCTGGGGCTGGTGGGACCATGGCAGCAGCACTGCTTGGCTGGCACACAGCAGGTGATGTGAAACTGGCCCAGGCAGCGCTGCCCAGTGTGATTAGGGCTTCTCACCCCTTGTGTCCCCTGGGAAATGTCTCCCTCTGCCACTGCCCTTCACCCATAGCTGTGCTCCTTTTCCACCTCACTTTTGAGGGGCTGCAGGCCTGGGCAGCACCAGCCCGTGGTGGCACACTGGCCCCACAGACTCTCAAGACAAGCTTTGAAGGATGCTTACAGCATTAATGGGTGTATTTATAACTGTTTATCTCTGTCAGTGGGTGGGAAAATTGCCAGCTGTGTCATATGCCTTCATTACACAGACATCTCTCATGTTAGCCGGATCAGTGTCCTGCAGTCAGCACCAGGGAGAAGTTTGTTTCTTCTGCGTGGTGTTCGTGGCACTGCTTTGAGAGCATGGAGGAGCAGTGTCCTGGAAAAGTCTCTGTACAGGACAGGTCTCAGTCCTCCACTGTTCTGGATATTAGTCTGGAGGAGGAAGGAAAAGGCAGTGCAGATGAGAGGCCTAGCTGGGGTTAAAGAGCTGCCAAGTCCATCTGGGTTGGGCACTGCAGCCTTGGGGAGCAGAATCCTGCCCCTCAGGCTGGTCACCAGGGACGGAGAACATGGCCAGGCAGAGGGAGGGTGGATGGGGGCGGCCAGCATGGAATGGGGCTGGTGCAGCTGGGGCCGGTGGCTAGAGCACAGCCACCCCTTCTCAAGGCATGATCTGCTGTTGCCATAGTACCAGCATCTAAGGGGCAAGGATCTCCCTGGGGCTGTGTCCTGAGCTCAAATAAGTTTTAGTGCTCACCACTGCCTAAGGGTACAGCATTAATTTACCCTTCTTCAGAGCTGTGAGATCCAAATGAGCATACTACTTCAAGACAGCAACTTCTGTGTCTGTTTCCTGGGGCTGATGCCACATGCCACTCACTGCCACTTGGAGGCATCAGGAAACCCTCAGCTGGGACCATTCACTAGCTGTGAGAAGGGCTGAGGAAGGTAAGAGGCTCCCAGCTGGGCAGGGGTCCTGGGAAGCAGACATCCTGTGTGCAGGAGAGGCACCTCAGAGTTGCTGATATCCCTCCCACACACAGAAGGAGGGAGAAAGATAAGAATAGCTTACACAGAAGAATTTGTCTCCAACTAAAATGGTTTTCCCTCGTTTCCCATGATACAGGAAAAATTCTTCATGGCAGATAGTCAGAGTCGAGTCCATTACACTCCACGCTTTTGCCTTGAAAATAAATAGCTGCATATCATATAAGTGTTGTTATGAGGAAATGTGTATGCTGGAAAAGTTAGACATTAAATCATTATTTCATGCAGAAAGATATTGCTAAAGGGAGAGGATACTTACTATATTAATCTGTCCTTCAGCTACCGTACATCTCTCTGCACATAATGACTACAGTCACCAAATGAGTTGCTGAAGCAGTCCTGGCTCCTTCACTTTATTTCCTCGGAGACTCCACAGATGGTCCGTTGTCCCTCCACGCCAGGTGCGGCACACAGGGCAGTGGGGCATCTGGACTGTGAGGCAAAGTGCAGGAGGGGTCTGCAGGAGAGCAGACCCACCTCTGAAGATGAGAGAGGGGAGGGGATCCAGCTCCAGACCCTTTCCTTCCTTCCCCACACAGCTGCGGGGGTACAACAGATGTCAGCCTCAACCTGAGGGGCTCCTCAGCCATGCTGAGGTGACCCTGCCCATGAACCAAAAAAGTATCTTTCCTGCAATACTGGAGCTAAGCAATGGCCATGCAGCTTGTCCTGCAGCATGGTGAGTCAGCAGCAAAGAAATGTCCCCTTCCCGGTGTTGGGTCTCTTAGCTGTGCACAGCCCTGCTGACCCTGCTGGCTCCCAGTGTGGCATGAGGCAACGCCTTGGCCGTGGTCCTCTGGGAGTGTTGGAATGGATGAGGTGTGTCTCTGTGTCCTGGAGCAGCCATGGGGCGGACATTGGTGGCACGGGGAGCTCTTTGCATTCTTCAAAGCCAAATATCTCTTTCTCTACCATCC
>CM037632.1:20993536-21059494 GCA_015227895.2 Colaptes auratus
TTTCACTGTCAGTGAACTAAGTTTTCATTTTATGTTTTTACTCCGCTGCGTGATAGGATTTTATACTATCAGCAAGGTAATTAGAATGTCACTCAATGATACTGCAAACAGGGCAAGTTAACAGTTCTTCACAGTTTTCAATTTTTCATGTACTCTATGAAGTAAAATTATCCCATCTATGTAGTTTGGGGGAATCTTAAATAATTGCAGAATTATAAAATGGTTGGGGCTGGAAGGGACCTCCAGAGATTGTCTGTCCAACCCCTCCAATAAAGCAGGTTGTTCTAGATCAAGTTGCACGTGATTACAGATATTAATGACTTAACGACTGAGGAAGTCAAGTCTTTTGAATCTAACTTTCTTGATCTAGAATCTTCAGGCTACAGGCAGACAAGTAACACAAGCAGATACATTGAGAATTTATCTCACAGGATAAGGTATTTTATTATGAATATCTAATATCCTTATGAGAAAAATAAGTGATACATTTTATAAACAATCACAAATAAATGGAAATTTTGCTTTGATTTGTGGAGTGAACAAGATTTACCAACAACCTTGCATAATCTTCATGTCAGCTTAGAAGAAAATACCAGCTGGTGGTGTGTTTTATAATGCAAGTTATGCATTTTCTTTTAGAAAAATCTGTTAAAAATTTGGTAGTTCCTTTTTGTTTTCTTCAAAGGTAGTCAGGATTGGAGCTCATGGTGGCATCTTCACACAAAAAAGAGACCGTGGGATTAAATATTGTAATGATACAACAAAAGGGAAAACCTAAGAAATAAAACTGTCTCCTGTAAGGAACAGAGAGCTGGAAATCTGGAAAGCTTGAAGCCTTGATAAAATAATTTACATCCTTTCTCATTTTACCCACCTACGTTAGAACAAACGTCCCACATTTTCCCTCACAGGACAATATCTCATGACTAGTATCTTATGACACACAAATAGTGCTATTGTATAGTGTCACTATAAAAGTTTTCCAAATCTATGCATGTGATCAAATATCATAGTATGCATTCCATAATCACTTAAAAAAAGGTTAATTCTTGATAGGTATATATTTTTAAATATCAAATAACCACTCTGAAGGCTTTTTGTGAGAATCATAACAAGAATATAGTATCCTGCACAGTTTATTTTCTCTTTCAGAGTACAAATGAAAAATCATTACCTGAAACAGAGTTTTTTCTTAAATAATTTATACCAAACCAGAAGAAATCCTACAAATAGTTAAATGGAATCTTGGGAGAGATCTTAAGGTAAAATTCTACTGCTGACATTATTATATACCAAGTGTTTTACCTGATATATATTTTATATTATTTACATTACTGAAAGTAGGGGCTCATGAAGACAACTTTGAAGATCCTTCAATCCAGTTGTTCTAATAGGATTTGCTAAAACAATTAATAATGTTGTAACACTTTATTATGCTGTCATTTTTCTTACCTAGTTAATTTGTACTGCTTTCAACTTTGCATTCAATTACACTGATTAATTTAGTCCCCAATTTCTATTATCAGATTGAATGCTATAGTGTTTTACTTTGTGGTAATTAAGTATCCTTTAATAAGGAAATCTGATTTTGTTTGCTTATTTAGCTTTCCATATATCCTTCTAATCCTGCAGATACTTTTTTCCTCACGTAAAAAGCCAAGAGAGAAAAAAGAGCAATGCCACTGTTCATATTTACCTCTGTGTTTTGACTCTTGTGACCGGTTTAGGCTGTGCCTTAAGAAAAGAGACAATTGCTGAACACTCTGGCTGAATGTTTTTGATTTTAAACAAAACCAAGATAGTCTAATTTCATTGGTGGATGGTGGAGTGCAGCTTTGGGTTTGGGTTGTGTCAATTCAGTCTGTTCTCTCTCTCTGTTCGTGTGGGCCTGTTTCTCCCTCTGAAGCAACAGCTTTGCCGGACAGGAGCAACCTTGAATTAACAAAGCTAACCAGATAAGAAAACTAATTCTTGCATTCACTTTGAGCTAACAGAATTTTTCTCCTTAATTGCCTTTCTCTCTCTCTAACCCTTTTTGGGAAAAAGGGGAGGTAGGGAGGGAGAGAGGGGGGTTCAGGGAAGCCCCCTGGCCAGCTGGAGGGAAAGGCTTTTCTGCATTACGTTCATTGCTGTGTATTCTGTATATATTGTAAATTTGTATTTTGTGTACATATTCATTGCATTCCATTTATGCCTGTAAATATAGCTTTCATCTGCTTTTCTGGCTGAGTTAGCTGTGGTTTCTTTTTGTGTGTGTGTGGGAACTTTCTCACCCTGCCACAACTCTGTATATGAACTAGAAAAAGAAGGAAGTGGAGGAAAAGATGCAGGCATTCAGAATCTTACAGCTCTGGCTTGTTTTCTCTTTTGCTGATTGCAAAGCTCAGGCAGACATTGTCCCACTATGTTCCTTTTCCAAATAGTTTCCAGTTTGAAGGTCCAGTTATGTATATTGCTAGCTGAGCAATGCTCAGCTTTAATGTCACATATAACAGACTGCTAAGACACCTATAGCTGCCCAAATCTTAATGAAAGATCTCATAGAAATTATTTTCCATTTAAGTAACATTGGAAAGATCTATTCCATTGGAAAAAAAATAATAAAAGTTAAAAGGCAAGTAAGGGAAGTGGAAGACCTGCATGGAAAACAGGAAACTCTTGGGAAAAAAAAAAAAAATCAAAGAAAAATGAGGTTTAGAATAGGTGGGAAAAAAGTCAGGTCACTTGAGAGGATTATAGATATTGCCAGAGAATGTATAGATGTGACAAGAAAGGCCAAGGCTCTCTTGGAGCTATGTCTTGCCAGAGATGTGAAAGAAAACAAGAACAATTTTTTTCCAATACATCAATGACAAAAGGAAGAGCAGGGGAAAGGTTTGTCCACTACTGGAAAGCGTGCCCAGTGGTCTAGGGAGGTTCTTCTTCCCCTCTACTCTGCCCTGATGAAAGCAGACCTGGGGTATTGTGGACAGCTTTGGGCTTCCCAGTTCAAGAGAGACAGAACTGCTGGAGATAATCCAGCAGAGCCATGAGGACGATTAGGGGCTATTTAGTCTTGAGACAAGACTACTGAGAGGGGATCTCATCAATGCACATAAATATCTGAGGAGTGGATGTCAAGTGGAGGGGGCCAAGCTCTTCATGGTTTCTCCTCAACATGAGGAGAAACTTCTTTACAGTGAGGGTGATGGAGTACTGGAGCAGGCTATTCAGAGACATTATGGAGCTGGCTAGCTCAGTCAGTTGATCATGGGATTCTTAATCCCAGGGTTGTGGGTCTGGGCACCAAGTAATTTTGTAATGTGGTGGTTGAAGTTTCCCCCCACAACATCAGTTTTGCCAGACCAGATCAGGTGGAAGCAAATAGAAGTTGTATTTGCAAGCAAACCACAATTTACAGTGAAATGCAATGATTATGTATAAGGCATACAGTATTTACAAGTATTTAGAATTGATAAACAGCACAACAGGACTTCCCTGGTCAAAAACCAGGGGAAGCTATCAGATGAGGAGAGATTCAGCATGCAGCTAAATTTAGTCCTTTCATTCACACTAAATAGATGCTGTTCAATACAGTTGCATTAACACAAAATCTAATGCCACTTGATTTGCCCTAAGGTATTCTGTTTGTGCCCACAGTGCCACTCCTTCATACGAGGTGGCCTTTTGAATATCTGCTGTCAGGAACCTGAAGTTGCCTGAATTGGCAATTAGTTACTTCATTTAGTCAACTGGCTGGTCAGAAGACTGGCTGAATACAATGTTTTTGTATTAGTAAGGTTTCCACTATGAGGACTCCAACATCTAGCATAGAGACAGCTACCAGCTATCTTGTAAACATCTTTTTAATTAAGACATGATTCCTATTATGCCTCTGATTTGAAACCTTTGGCTATAATTGGATAATTATTTTCTCACTGTTGCCCTGTAGTAAAATATTAGAATCATAGAATGGTTTAGGTTTAAAGGGACATCTAAAGGTCATCTAGTCCAATCCCTTCTGCAGTAAGCAGGGACATCCTTGACTAGATTAGGTTGCCCAGAGCCCTGTTGAGCCTGACCCTGAGTATCTCCTGGGACAGAGCCTCAGCCACCTCCCTGGTCAACCCTGGCTAAAGCCAAGACAAAGGCAAGTGCTGGGTCCTGCACTTGGGTCACAACCACCCCATACTACATGACAGGCTTGGGGAAAAAAGGCTGGAAAGTTGCCTGGCAGAGAGGACTTGGGGATGTTGGTTAACAAATGGCAGAAAGTGAGCCAACAGTGTGCCCAGGTGGCAAATAAAGCCAAGAAAACAAATAGCATCTAGGTTATATAGATAAGGCATTTAGAGATGTGATTTAGTGGCGGTGTATTTCACAGTGCGAGGTTTGTGGGTCCTTCCAACCTAAATGATTCTATCCTAAGAACAAAGGGATGCTTAAGATCCCTGTACAGTACTAGCAATTTCATCCTACTGCTGCAGGAAGAAAGCACAATTAGACTGTTTTTACAGGGCATATTAAAGCCACATTTGTCTTCTCATGATCACATTTGATTAGAATGCACAGCCAGAATGTGGTGGCTTAGTTGAACACAAAGCAGAGAGAAAAAAATAAAAAAATCACAAATCAATTGTTGTTAGCCCATGATTACTTTAAAAACAAACCAAACCTCAAAAAACCCTCTATCAACACACCAAATAAACAAGAAACCCCAAATACAGGTTCACTCTAGGGAGAGGTTTTCTTTTCAGATGAAAGAAAAGGTGGAAGACATTGAGATTACTTCTACAATGAGACAAAGACAGAAGACATTAAAAGGCAGAAAACAAAAGCCCGGGAAACCGCAGACAGGTTCCTCGCTGTTGAAAGTCATCTGAATTTTCTTACAGCTATATTTACTTTACTGACAGTTGGTGTAAAAAGAGCCCTAGAAATCCAGTCAAGATGAAGAAAATCACTAGAGACCAGACCAGAGCAGCAAGCTAGCTAACCCACTAGAACTCTAAGCCTGTTTCCTAACCTAGATGAACTCTTGAAAGATATTACTGCTGAGTTGAGGACTCCTACAGTGAAGATCTTTAGGAACAGTCCCTTTCAGGGTTACTTTTGGAACATGGAGACAAATTTTCCTGTTTAATGTTATCTTTTCTGTTACTTTATGTCTAACAATGCTCCATCAAAAGAAAAAGGACACATCATTTTCTTTCCAATGAGTTTCTCTAAAATTTAGGGTCATTGCAGAGTAAGGTATTTTCAAACTGAAGTCAGCACACTTACAGGATTTGTCTGCTCTATTCATGCATTGTACTGCTATTGATCAATGGATGCACAGATCTACTTTTCATGAGAAGCCAAGGTGAAAACAAATTGCATTTTACATTCTCAGAATGAAAAAGACATTATTTTCAGAATCTGTCTGTGATTCCTGATATCTGTAAGCAGCATCCATCTGCTGGACAGCACCGAGACTAATGCATTTTCCCAAGAAGGTGAAGATACAGAGCATTCGTAGACACTATTCATGGTCACCTCTTGCCTATGCTCCAAATTACTTTCATAGGGTAAGACTATTCCCTGAATATGCTTCTTGCTGCATCAAGGTTTTACGCAACTTTTCATTAAGATTCATAGACTCATTCATACAATGCCTTGGATTAGAAGGGATGTTGAAAGACCACCTAGTTCCTCAAGCTTCAATCCATTCCCTCTTGCCATATCACTGCAGGCCCTTGTAAAAAGTCCCTTCCCAGCTTTTTTGTACACCCCCTTTCACATATTGGAAGGCCACTATAAGGTCTTCCCAGAGCCTTCTTTCCTCCTCTGGTCCAGCTCCAGCAGTTCAATGTCACTGTTATGCTGTGGGCACTAGACCTGGCCTCAGTACTCCAGATGAGGTCTCATGACAGCAGAGTGGAGGCAAAGAATAATTTCCCTCATCCTGCTCATCACACTTCTTTTGATAGAGGCCAGAACATGGTTGTCCTTCTGGCCTGCAAGTGCACGTGGCCAGCTAATGCTAACTTTTTCCATTAACTGACACCCCAAGTCCTTCACCTCAAGAATGCTCTCTATTAACTCCTTGCCCAGCCTGCATTTGTGATTGGGAGTGCCCTGAGTGAGGTGCAGGACCTTGTTCTTGGCCTGGTTGAACTTCACAAGGTTGGCTTGGGTTCACTTCTAAAGCCTGTCCAAAGCCCTCCGCATGGCATGCATTCCCTCCAGCACGTCAACCTGACCTCACAGCTTGGTGTTATCCACAAACTGAGGCTGTATTCAAGCCAACTGTCCATAATCACTGACCTTTGAGGGAATGCTACTCAGTGGTCTTCATTTGGACACTGAGCTGTTGAATGGAACAGTGAGTGTAGCCATCCAATTTCTTTTCCAGCCAGTGGTCCATCCATCAAGTCCATGCATTTTTAAATTTGGTGACCAGGATTTCACATGGGATAGATGACATCAGTTTCTCTTCCCTTATACACTAATGTTGTATCTCCATCACAGAAAGCCATTTTGTCAGGCATGATTTGCTTTTAGTGAATCAGGTTGCTTGCCACCAAACATTCTTCCAATGGTGTTCTGTGAAATTACAGAAACATGTCCATGCATGAAGCTCCATTTTGAAACTTAATCTTTCCATTTATAAGTGAGTCCAAATCACATTGCACTTTTGTTATTGCTGGCATTCTCACAAGGATTGTTAATTCAAAACCTGAAGCAAGTAAAAGAAAATTAATAAGATATTGAAAAATATGTAAGCCACATCAATGTCCATACAAGATCTTCACAAAATTGGAATATCTTAGACATACCAATATGCCTATGACAACACAGAATCCTTTGGGGGCGTAATAGCTGGACATAATTACTCTGCACAGGTATATAACCATCTATGGAACTAGTGAGTGAATGAATTTTATGTATTTGGAGTGTATTAGGAGGGTGTTGAGACACTGGAACAGGTTGCCCAGGGAGGTGGTAGAAGCCCCTTCCTGGAGGGTTTTTTTAAGGCCAGGATGGATGTGGCTCTGAGCAGCCTGATCTACTGTGAGCAAGGCTAGCTATCAACAAATGTCTGTCACAGAATCAGGGAGCAGTAGGAGCTGGAAAAGACCTCTGAAGATCATTTAGCCCAACTGCCCTACAGTGTCTTTCCTGCCCTTTTTCTAAATCAAAGTTTGAGTCAGGCTGCAAAATTAGAAAATTTTGTCATCAATGCCTGTCTATTATATGACATCTATGGTAAGACAACATGTCTGTATTAATTTACTTCAGTGTTTCCACTGCCTACACTTCAGACAAAGACTAACTTTTGCTGAGCAACAAGATTGAAATAGCCAAGCCCTTTCCACAAATTCAGGGGGATTTAAGTACCAATAATTATTTGCCCTGAATTTCATGTCATCATTTCATTTCTTAAGTCAATATACAGAAGACCTGATTTTCAAAATAAGGTAGCTTCAAACCCAAAATCCATCACTTCATCACAGCTACCATAATACTTTCTGATTTCTATGGACAGTGGAAAAAATACACCCTTAAAGATCTTGATCTAGTGGAAGGTGTCCCTGCCCATGGCAAGCTGGTTGGAACAAGATCATAGAAACATAAAATCACCGGAGTTGGAAGTAGCCTCTGCTTCCCCCCCCCGCCTTCATCTTCCAATAGCAGCTCCTGCTCCATCTACACCATCTTCCACCCCTGCCTAAACAGCTCCTGCTCCACCACTATTTTTGTACCCATGCCAGAGATAGTCCCTCAACAGCCAAGACACCACACGGAGGAGCTCAGCCCCAGGAAGGAGGCCCAGCCCACACCCATAGATGATATTGGAGTGGCCATCAATCCTCTTCCTACCTAACCGGGGGGCCACCAGGCCCCCCGGCCTTTGTTGTCACCACCACCATCACCCAGTGTGCACCACAAGGACTCACCAGTGATGAGAGGAGGATCCCTCAGCCCAGATGGGCTCAGCTTGGGGCTGCTGCCTTTCCTGGGGCCAGTTATAAAGGAGAGTGGGTGGGGAGGGCTAAGTGGCCACACTGGGGTGGGAGGAGACTCCAAGAGAGCTCAGGTGCTCTGGATTTGAGGGGGAAAAGGGGGAAAATGGGGTGGGTGGGGCAGAAAAGGGGCAGATCTGGTGGGAAAGGGGAGGTGGTAGTGAAAGAAGGGGATTTTAAAATAACTTTCTTTTCCATAAATCTTTCATAATGCACAACTGTAGTTCATGGTTTGCTTTGCCTCCATGCAAAAAGAACAAACCCATCAACACTTCATAAATAAAGCACAATGGTGGCTATTACAATGAAATCTTCCAGCATTATCATTTTGCTTGGTGGGAAAACCTGTGCTTTTCAGATCAAAATAAGAGGGCAAAGTGGCCACACTTGGGTTGGGAGGAGACTCCAATAGAGTACAGATGCTCTGGGATTTCATAGAATCAGCTAGCTTGGAAGAGACCTTCAAGATCATCCAGTTCAACCTATCACCCAGCCTTATCCAATCAACTAGACCATGGAAATAAGTGCCTCATTCAGTCTTTTCTTGGATATGTCCAGGGACAGCCTATTATTTTAAACATCAAAAGATAACTAATATAACAGTTATATTGAGAATAACCAACATAAAACTTCAATGAAATATTGAATACAGAATTGAGGAATGGAATTGAATTTCATGACTATGATTTAAATCAGATTTATATTTTGATATATTTTAAAAGTTGTGTTTTCAAATGTGGTGGGCTAGCCATAGCTGAGTTGCTCACTCACTCACTTCCCCAGAGGGCTGATAGAAAGATTCAGATAGGCAGAAGTGGGAAACACTCATGGGTCAGGATAAAGGCTATTTAATAACTGGGGAAAAAAAAACAACACAACCACAAAAAAACCAACTTTAAAGACAAAATCATATGTTACACTTATCACCTCCCATCAGGTAGTGATAGGACTAGGGGGAATGGAATGAAGCTGGAGGTGGGGAGATTCAGGCTGGAGGTGAGGAGGAGGTTCTTCACCATGAGAGTGGTGAAGCCCTGGAATGGATTGTCGAGGGAGATGGTTGGGGCCCCATCCCTGGAGGTGTTTAAGAGCAGGCTGGATGAGGCTCTGGCCAGCCTGATCTAGTGTGGGGTGTCCCTGCCCATGGCAGGGGGGTTGGAACTAAATGATCGTTGTGGTCCCTTCCAACCCTGACTGATGCTATGATAATCTGCTCAGCTTCTGCATTGCTGTCAGTGATTCTATTATGGGCATAATCCACGGCAGAATATGAGCTGAACTACAGAGGCAAAATCATGCACTGTATTCCAAAACCTGACCAGATGGATACGTAAATTCAAGCTCTATTCATCTGTGATTTAAAAAATAAATAAATATTGATCTGTTTCAGCATAAAGCAAATAGAAACTACCACAGATGAAATGAAACTGCAGTTTTTAAAAAAATTAGGGGTTTCATGCAGACAGGTAGACAGAATGGTGGGCCACGCTGTGGAAACACTTTTATCTTCTGACACTGAAATCCTATGTTTAAAATCTGCTTTCCCTTGAATGTTGACAGCTGGATCAATGGATAGTCTGAAACAGATGTGAATCATGAAGGGGGTCTAAGACTTCTCTCTAATAAATTAATAAAGAAATCCAAATACATGAATTAGAGAACAAATAAGACACCATTTGTCGTGCTGTAAACAGACTGTGACCTAAAACATTTGTTCAGCAGTGTATTTTGTTAACATCAGATTCAGATCATTGGCTCACATTACCTGGAGACAGAAAGAAAATTGGTTGAACTAATTAGGAAATTTGCAAGGCAGGTAATTCATGCTTAAGACTCCAGAAAACATACTCGGTGTTTCATAAAAGGAGTTGAATTGCTTAGCTGATATACAGACAACATGCAGACACAACTTACCCAATAAAGGTACAAAACAAATCCAGATGGAAATGAGAAATCTCATATATCAAATCAAAGACTATTCACATGCAAAATTTCATTTGTCAGGACTAAATGTCCATATGATTTACATAAATCTTTTTTTTTTTGCATAAAAATATGAAGGCCTACAGGAAATGTATTTTATGTAAGATTTTTTACTGCATTGACTACATTTGTCTCTAGATTTAGCAATGTATTGAACTGGAATTATGACAAAGAAAGATTTGAATATTCTGATTATAAAACATGACAATGGATGCCTCAGGTCAGCCTTCTAACTTGAAAAAAACTTTTAATTTGAAGGGAATTCTATATGCTCTTCATGTGGTTTCAGTGTAGTATAAAATCCAGAGTGACTGTAACATCCAATACTTGTACCACTTCCCCGAATCTAAATAATTAAGGAAGTCAGTTATAAACCTAACCAACTTTCAGTAAAGCTGTTTTCTTTAAATAGAATAGAATAAACCAGGTTGGAAGAGACCTTCAAGATCATCACATCCAACCCATCAACCAATCCAACCCACCTAAACAACTAAACCATGCAGCCAAGCACCCCATCAAGTCTCCTCCTGAACACCTCCAATGATGGTGACTCCACCACCTCCCCAGACAAACCATTTCCACTAATCTCAAAAGCAGTATTTTCATTGATATATGGGAAATTTAGATCAGCAGGGCTAAGCTACATTCAAGACCCTAGTGTGAATCACATTTTTAAAATTTATACTATTTGAGGTGCTTAGAACATGGTCTAACTGAGTACCCCCAACTCTCTCAGCCTGTCCTCATAGAAGAGGTGCTCCAGCCCTCCAATCATCCTTGTGGCCCTTCTCTGGACACATTCCAGCACATCCAGATCCTTCTTGTGACAGGGTCTCCAGAACTGGACACAGTACTCCAGGTGGGGTCTCACCAGAGCAGATTAGAGGGGGAGCATCACCTCCCTCGATCTGCTGGCTATGCTTCTCTTGATGCAGCCCAGGATGTGACTGGCTTTCTGGGCTGCAAGTGCACATGGTTGGCTCATGTTGAGCTTCTCATCCACCAGCACCCCTAAGCCCTTTTCTTCAAGGCTGTTCTCAAACCAGTCTCTGCCAGCCTATATTGGTGCTTGGGATTACCCTGACCTAGGTGCAGGACCCTGCACTTGGTCTTGTTGAACCTCATGAGGTTGTCATGGGCACACCTCTCCAGCCTGCCAAGGTCCCTCTGAATGGACCACTTCCCTCCAGTGTGTCTGCTGCACCACACAGCTTGGTGTTATCAGCAAACCTGCTGAGGCTGCACTCAATGCCACTGTCCGTGTCGCTAAAAAAGATGTTAAACAAGACTGGTCCCAGTACTGACCCCTGAGGGACTCCACTTTTCACTGGCCTCCACTTGGACATGGACCCATTAAGAGCCACCCTTTGGGTGTGTCTGTCAAGCCAGTTCTTTATCCACTGAACAATCCATCCATCAAACCCATTCTGCACCAGCTTGGAGACCAGAGTGAGGAAGCAACATTCATGCTAATGCAACCTCACAGAATCACAGAGAATCACAGAATCAATCAGGTTGGAAGAGACCTCCAAGATCATTAAGTCCAACCAATCACCCAACCCTAACTAATCAACTAGACCATGGCACTAAATGCCTCATCCAGGCTTTTCTTACACTCTCCAGGGACATTGAGCCCACCACCTTCCTAGGCAGCACATTCCAATTGGCAACAACTCTTTCTGTAAAGAACTTCTTTCAGCCCCTCTACTCTGCCCTGCTGAGACCACACCTGGAATACAGTTTCCAGTTTTGAGCTCCCCAGTGCAAGAGAGACAGAGACCTGCTGGAGAGAATCCAGCAGAGAGCCACAAGGATGACTAAAGGCAACCTTAGCTCTTCCTTCTGGGATGGGCTGTAATCATTTGGAGCTGTCTGCTGGTATCCAGGAAGAAAATGCACTCATGGAGATTATTTTTTTGTGTGTGTTAAAACTTGTTATTTTGACCTGAAAAGCACAGATTTTTCCACCAAGCAAAATGATAATGACGGAAAGATTTCATTGTAATAGCCACAGTTGTGCTTTATTTTATGAAGTGTTGATGGGTTTATTCTTTTTGCATGGAGGCAAAGCAAGCCATGAATAGCGTCTACTAAAGCTCTGTACCTTCCAACCTTGAAGATTCTGTGATCTTCAGCTTCTTAGGAAAAGGCAGTAGTCTCAGTGCTGTCAAGCAGATGGATGCTGCTTACAGACATCAGGAATCACAGACAGATTCTGAAAATAATGTCTTTTTCATTCTGAGAATGTAAAATGCAATTTGTTTTCACCTTGGCTTCTCATGAAAAGTAGATCTGTGCATCCATTGATCAATAGCAGTACAATGCATGAATAGAACAGACAAATCCTGTAAGTGTGCTGACTTCAGTTTGAAAATACCTTACTCTGCAATGACCCTAAATTTAAGAGAAAACTCATTGGAAAGAAAATGATGTTTCCTTTTTCTTTTGATGGAGCATTGTTAGACATAAAGTAACAGAAAAGATAACATTAAACAGGAAAAATTGTCACCATCATTTGTCTCCACGTTCCAAAAGTAACCCTGAAAGGGACTGTTCCTAAAGATCTTCACTGTAGGAGTCCTCAACTCAGCAGTAATATCTTTCAAGAGTTCATCTAGGTTAGGAAACAGGCTTAGAGTTCTAGTGGGTTAGCTAGCTTGCTGCTGGGGTCTGGTCTCTAGTGATTTTCTTCATCTTGACTGGATTTCTAGGGCTCTTTTTACACCAACTGTCAGTAAAGTTAATATAGTTGTAAGAAAACTCAGATGATTTTCAACAGCGAGGAACATATCTGCAGTTTCTCGGGCTTTTGTTTTCTGCCTTTTAATGTCTTCTGTCTTTGTCTCATTGTAGAAGTAATCTCAATGTCTTCCACCTTTTCTTTCATCTGAAAAGAAAACCTCTACTTAGAGTGAACCTGTATTTGGGGTTTCTTGTTTATTTGGTGTGTTGATGGAGTCTTTTTTGAGATTTGTTTTGTTTGTTTGGTTTGTTTTCTTTTTAAAGTAATCATGGGCTAACAACAATTGATTTGTGATTTTTTTTTTTTTCTCTTTGCTTTGTGTTCAACTAAGCCAACACATTCTGGCTGTGCATTCTACTCAAGTGTGATCATGAGAAGACAAATGTGGCTTTAATAGGCACAATTAGACTGTTTTTACAGTGCATTCTTTCTGCAGCAGTAGGATGAAATTGCTAGTACTGTACAGGGATCTTAAACATCCCTTTGTTCTTAGTATAGAATCACACAAGGATAGAATCATTTAGGGTGGAAGGACCCATAAACCTCGCACTGTGAAATACACTGCCACTAGATCACATCTTTAAATGTCTTATCTATATGTCTTTTAAATGCCTCCAGGTATGGTGCCTCAACCACTTCCTTTGGCAGCTTGTTCCATTGCTTGACAACTCTTTTGGTGAAGAAATTTCTTCTGAACATTCAATCTAAACCTCCCTGGCACAGCTTGAGTCTGTTTTGTCTTGACCTTCTTACTTGTTACTTGGTAGAATAGACCAACACTTGCCTTGCTACAACCTCCTGTCAGGTGGCTGTAGAGAAAAATAAGGTCTCCCATCCTCTTCTCTGAGCTAAACACCCCCAGTTCCCGCAGCCATTCCTCAGAAGACTTGTGCTCTAGACCCTTCATCAGCTTTAATGCTCTTTGGACACACCTCAGCACCTCCATCTTTCTTGTAGTGAGGGGCCCAAAACTGACCACAGCATTCAAGGCGCAGCCTTACTGGTGCTGAGTACAGTACTTCTCTGGTCCTGCTGGCCACACTATTTCTGATATAACTTAGATGCTATTTGCCTTCTTGGCTTTATTTGCCACCTGGGCACACTTTTGGCTCACTTTCTGCCATGTGTTAACCAACATCCCCAAGTCCTCTCTGCCAGGCAACTTTCCAGCCTTTTTTCCCCAAGCCTGTCATGTAGTATGGGGTTGTTGTGACCCAAGTGCGGGACCCAGCACTTGCCTTTGTCTTGGCTTTAGCCAGGGTTGACCAGGGAGGTGGCTGAGGCTCTGTCCCAGGAGATACTCAGGGTCTGGCTCAACAGGGCTCTGGGCAACCTAATCTAGTCAAGGATGTCCCTGCTTACTGCAGAAGGGATTGGACTAGATGACCTTTAGATGTCCCTTTAAACCCAAACCATTCTATGATTCTAATATTTTACTATAGGGCAACAGTGAGAAAATAATTATCCAATTATAGCCAAAGGTTTCAAATCAGAGGCATAATAGGAATCATGTCGTAATTAAAAAGACGTTTACAAGTTAGCTGGTAGCTGTCTCTATGCTAGATGTCAAAGTCCTCTAGCAGTTATCTGCAGGGAGATGTAAGTTATGGTTGGACTTTATGTTCTTAAGGCCTTTTCCAACTAAGTGGTTCTATGCTTCTCTGAAAATACACTATAAATTTCAAATACCTTTGTACACTAGGTAAAAATTAGTTTTCCATTGTAACGTTCCTTTCCATCATTTATTAATTCCTGATTTATAGGATTAGTCAAATGGAGAAACATTCCTGATAAAGTTGATATAGTTGCTTGTTTAACAGTCTTCTTTCATCTGTTATTTTCACAGTCATAATATCCTACACAATGGATCTGTTTAGACAGACAAATAAAATTAGGATGTTCTCTCTGTGTACCTGACAGAAAAGTGCATCTCACAGAACAATAAGGCTGTGATCTTGCCTATCTTTGCCCTTTTTGTTAGTTTACTAATATACATGTATCCAGTAGGATACATTTTCCAACAAGGAAACAAATATAACCATATCTTTCCTAAGAAAAAAAAAAATTGGTAAAAACAGCAGTGGACAACAACAAACTCCTTAAAATGCTCATTTCCTTTTACCATCAAAAAGTTTTCCTTAGTATTTGTTCAATTAATTCTAAGCTTAGTGGTTGGGCATAAGAAATGCAGTACATTGCTTCCTATTGTCACAGCACATATTTGAAAACATCCATCTCTACATTAAAAAGTCATCATGACAAGTTTATCCTCAAAGCAAAGGAAGTCTTCCTAGGTCAAGATACATGTCTGATTTCCTTTGCAGTTTCTTTCTTCCTTGCTGTTGACCATTTTAAAGAGGCATTAGATGAATATGACATTATTATTCCCAGAAAATTGATACTGAGTTCTATTTCTCTGTATGTTTCCATAAGATCTTTGCTTTAGAAATAGTTTGAGTAATGTGGCAAATTAAATAGGTTTGACTAGTTGATAATTTCCATTTATTGTTTTCACTCAAAAATAGCCTGTCCTTACCTAGTGTTTTGAAATGTCATATATCCTCGATGGAAACGCTTGGTCAGTTCTTTCTGTATATCCAACAAATTTAATTTATTTAGAACATCTCAAAAGCATCTAGAAAGCTTGTTGTACCCTTTTACACATCTTTTGCTAGATTTCTTTTTCCTGCTAAACCCGATCTCTTCCACTCATTAATTTCTAATCATCACCAAATTGCATTCAGTAACATCAATTTACTGATATAAAATTTACAGCACTAAATAAGTCACATCTCATTTTCATGTAGTGGTAAATTTCTGTCTCATTAATATGAGGAAGACTAACCTTTCCTGGTGAGTTCAGAGAGACTATGATTTGGCATTCTTTCTGCATCCTTAATTTTTTAGGAGGAAAGTAATTCTTAATGCTCTCTCTACCAACCAATTTGGATACTCATTCATTCTCACTGAATTTCCAACAGCACTTTGTTCCAGCTTGAGTAGTTAATCTATGTAGCTTAATCTTCTACTGCTCAATCCATTAAACATTTTTTGCATTAAGTGTGTTGCTTCTTAGAGCTTGCCACATTGTAATTGATTGAGCAGCTTTAGATTTAATGTCCAAGGGATAAGAATATTACACTAAAATTACATGAACCCTTGTGGAGTTTTGGGGAGTGAAAGGTAAAGGTTGTTTGAAAGACAAAGTTTACAGAAAATCACCAAAATTTGCTTCATGTTAACTCGGATCTATAGTTTTGAAAGATTGAAATTCCAGGTGCTATACAGAAGTGAAGGAAACATTCAAAGCCGCTTAAGAGTTTGTTCTTATGAAGCCACATGTATTTACTCTTACAGCAGGTCTGTGTGTTGACTGCAGACATGAATCTTGGGTAAAAACATTCTTAACCTAGGAAACAAAAAACTGGCTTCAACATGAATCCTTAAATGTATTCAGGTACTTGCCTAACTTCACTGATATCAAATTAAGTAGACTCTATATCTTTTAGAGGAACTGAGCCTTATTGTGATTCATGTCCTCCAGCTTGACCTCCCTGAGGTTTTATCGTTGAACATAACAACACAGGATATATCCATTTTGGTCAGGTTGGGTCAACTTTACCAGCTGTGTCCCCACACAATGGTGTGTCATCAACACTGGTTTAGTCATAACTCAAAAACAAAGCATCATACAGGCTGCTATGAAGAAAAGTGACTTAATCTCAGCCAGATCTAGTACAGTCTCCAAGCTTTATGCCATATAATTTTCATCACGCTCAAGTTGTCCACCATCCAATTGTCCTGGGTTAACACAGCCCACTCCATAAGTGCCCCCTCTCTCCTCACACAGATGGGAGGGAAAGTAACAGAAAAAACATCTCTAGGTTGTGATAAATACATGATGTTTCTTTCCTTGGTGAATCATTTTCCCTTGGTTGACTGCTCTCAACAACCTTCTTTTTCTCCACATGGTTAGACATGACATTCAGAATGTGCTGATCCATCTTCTTTCCAGGGATGGAAGTGAGTATGACTGGCCTGTAGTTGACAACACTTTTCCTCTAATCCTCAGGCATCTATCCTTTTTCCTTTCAATGGGATAGAGGTTTTAAAAACAAGAAGATTTGTATTTTTTTTCAGTTGTACAAAAAATTATATTCCATATGTACAATGTAAAGATGTCCAGTGAGTAGAATAAACAGATAATGAGTGTCTCATGAACTGAGTTAAATAAATAAACTCAATGGAAGTCACAGGTCTGAAAGAGAACATAGTTTATTTGAATTCTTTTTTAGCAACACATACTAAATTCATTTGAACCTTGAGTCCTTTCATCAACTAGCTTAGCTATCAATGGTCTACCTTCCACTATAGGGCCGTCTTTCTCTCAAGTTGAATGGTACACAAAGCACGAATAACCTGAGTCAAAGCAGCCAATGACCTACCATAATGAAACAAAGAAAGCTCATTCTCAGAATTCAAAGTTCTTTTAAAAAAATGAGATTTTAAACTTTCAAGTTATTTTCATTCTTTTACACTCAATAAAATGAGAAAGGACAAATAGTTTGAGGCTTTTTTTTTTTTTTCCATAGCCCTCAGCTTGCTGGTTTCAGTCCATCTTAAGGTCACAGTAAGTGTTACCACTACTTGACAGTGAATCACTCTAAATGAAATCAATTGATGATCGCAGTCTAACCCCTTCGGTGTATGTCCTCATCACAATTCAGCAGAGTGAGAAGTCACTACACGGACACAGAAATAGAACTCAATATATTTCCTCCAAATCTCAGTTAAAAAATACTGCACAATAACAAAAAGAAACTTTTCATTATATTCTTTGTGTAGGGAGTATTGCTTTCCTGTCATCAGCATGAAACATATATGTTTTAATAGATGAAGAACTTTTTAAGAGTGATGGTTCTTCATTAGGTTTCACATTTAGTGGTGTTTTTTTTTTTCATATTCTTCTCTGAATAAACCCTCAGGTGAAATATCAAATCTAGTGAATACACAACTTCCTGAGGAATAATGGATTTATATTAATTATTTAGATGCAATTCTTTAAAACAATTTAAAAAAAATATTTATGTATTAGGCTTAACACAATGAAGTGCATTTCTTCACTGTGGTTAACAACTGCTGCTACAATGCAAAGAAAAAAGCAATGCTTATGCCATAGTTATACTGAAACCATACAATTAAGACAACTACACGTTGTAATGATTTGTCCTTGACGTGTTCTGTCAACTCAAATCTTGTGTCAAAAAAGTTGATAAAGCAGCAATCTATGTTAACAGTAGTTCCACAGATTAAAAGTAATTAGGAATATTTACCAATTTATGACACACATGAATAATAACACTCATCCTAGTAACTATAACAGCACAGTGATAAATCATGGAGATCACTAAGATCTCCTTTTTACTACGCATTGTCTAATCAATGTTGAATGTATATCTAATTTCACAACTGTTGTTCACCAGACTAATTAAACACTAGGATATGTTATTGATGACATTACTCTGTCAAAATAGATTATTTATATAACTGAATGTGCTCCAAAACTATACGTTTTCTGAGTAAACAACTTTATAACAAATGATACCACACTGAAGTGTTCTCTAGTGCTGGCAACAAAAGCTATTATACGTCACTATCTCCATGATGAGAACTTAGTGACAATGATTTTCCCCCCTCATTGTTACATAGTCCTTTCATAAACAGTCGTATAAAGCCCCTCCTTTTAAGTATATGTATATATATATGCATACCCAGCCCTATATATTTAACTTGTATGACATGTAAGCTAAGCAAGCAGAAGAATTTTAAGTATTACATTGACCTTCCTTGATGTAAAAAAGCAGTTGATGCTATTATAATGTAAATTTAATTGCTTTATTTTCTCCCCAGGTCTATCCCATTTTCTAGATCATAAAAATGTGTATTAGTTATTCTTAAATATTTGTTAATTAATTTCACAGATATGCTGGATGTAACTTGTATAACAGGCCAAAAAATTTAAAAACAGAGCCAAAGCAAACCCATGCCAAAACATTAGTTGATCCATTGGAACTGATTACACACATACAAAAGGGAGAATGTGTGAAGTGATATATAAGGTCACTGTGACAGCCAGAAGGTAGTGCCAAAATATTCCTACTGGCTTGGCTCATTCACATGTATGGGCACAGAGTTGATTCAGAGCCAAACACTCTTACATGAGCCAAACTTAACTTCCTTGGCTTGCCCACCTCCAAAGCACAGCTGTTGTGGCAAAAACAGCCCATCAGACATGAATTCATTTTGCTAGTTTTCCTCTGCCATGACTTTGTAAGATGTAGTCACCAAGGGCAGAGTGCTTTGCTGCTGCTGCTGTTCTGAGTATAGTCTGCACTACTGAAAAAACCTGTTGGGCTCACGTTGCCTGTTGCAACAAGGTGTCAGCCGCTGAATAATAAACATGCTTCTAATGAGGTCTATCCACCTCTAACTAAGATATTGAGAAAGGGACTAGTGATTTTGATTGTGCTACGTGCTGGGGTCCATCTGGAGCATCCGAGTTTCCTGACTTGCAAATCTCACAGTTCTCTCTGCAAAGGATCAATTAAATCCTATCTTGAATGGGACCTTCCAAAACTATTACTAGTTTTTTTAACTAACTTAGCTTAATGAGTTTGAGTAAGGAACAGTATAAGCAAGCAGACAAAACATATTCTAAATCTACTATGTTTTTTTTTTTTTCTATTTAATCACAGAATCACAGAATGTTAGGGGTTGGAAGGACTTTGAAAGATCATCTAGTCCAACCCCCCTGCCAGAGCAGGATCACCTATACCAGATCACACAAGTAAACATTCAGGCAAGTTTTGGATATCTCCAGGGTAAGAGACTCCACAACTGTCCTGGACAGCCTGTTCCAGTGTTCTGTTATCCTTACAGTGAAAAAATGTTTCCTCGTGTTTCCATGGAACTTCCTATGCCTCAACATCCACCCATTTCCCCTTGTCCTGTCATTGGGCATCACAAAGAAGAACCTCCTTTCAAGTAGTTTCTTGGGAAAAGAATGAGAGCATGGCAGATACATAGATAAGTTTTTAAATCTTCTTAAGAATGCTCAGATACAGCAATGATAAGAATCAACATAGGAACTTAGGTAGTATAGACTTCGCTCACAATCTGATATCTGAGTATTTAAGAACTTTTAAATACAGAGGGAGCAGTGGAGTCTGTATAAGAGTAAATAAATTTCCATCAAGATAAATGAAAATAGTAATCACGATGAAAACCAACGGGAAAATGACTGAGTTTTATTTTATTGTACAATAACAGAAAAAAAAACTCTAGAAAAAGAAAGAAGACTCAATAGAAAGAGAAAATACAATTTGTAATGAATTTACAGTAGTGTAAGCAAAATGAGATAGACATGGCCATTCTTTCTCTTCCAATGTTTTCCAAGTAATTGAGGCATGTAATTAAAAGCAGGTATACATGTATTTTTAAAATATTTATTGCATTTATAGTCCCACAACAAATAGATATAACCCACAACAAATATATATATATAAATATATGTACAATATATACATATACAGAGAGAGAGAGAAACTTTTCTAAATGACAGTAAAATAATTTAAATTAAACTGCATCTGTTAGAACTATTGCATGTATTATGATCTGAAAGGTCACCTGTTGACAACATTAGTAACTTTCAACTGAATGGCTGAGCCTAAAAGAAAGGAATAGGTAGGAAGATATTCTGGGAAAGGACCATAAATAGTAAAATTCAATTTCCTATTTAGAGTTCTTTTAAACCAAGTGGAAAAAGGAAGGTACATAAAAACTCAGCTCACAGCAGCCAGAGACCTGTAGATGGAGATGTCAAAATAAGCCCAATGTAAGAAATAGTGCAGTCTGGGTATCCCTTGTGCCAACCAAAGTTTAAAAAAGTTAAAAAGTTGAAGTGGTTCATATTTTATAGCTGGATCTTCAAAGTGTATTGTTAAGGAAGAGAGGTCACAATTATGAACAACATATCTGTAGATTACATAAGTTTTTATTTTTAATCATTAAAAGGAGCAGGTATCAGGTCCCATTTTTCTTTCTCTCCACCTCAGCTGATGTTCTGTTTCATTGTACATAAACTTTTATGACATTCACAACCTACCATTATGTCTTCCGAATACTTAGTTATGTGATCTTTCATAAACAAGTTTTTCAGTTGGTTGATTCTTATTTTCATAAAACCATGTTACCAGTTCACCTCTTTACTTTTTCTATCTAAATCCATTCTTTGAGCATCACTCCATCTTTTTTTTTTATCAATAACTTCATTGATTCCCTATTCACACAATTTCTTTCACAGTCCATCAATTTGACATTTTACTTTATGCTGAAAGTCCAGCTGTAATGTACTTAGTTTACATGTACAGATGCAGAGGTACTTCATTCCCTTCATACTGTATTCTTTTATGTCTACTCCTCTATCCAGGAAGTTATATCCTCTATAAAAATCTCAGACTTAAAAAACAAAGCAAAGTAAAATATACCCAAACAATAATAAAATTATTCATTAATTTTGTCTTGCTTTGGAGAAAATAATTCAGTAACATCAGGAATATAAACAATATGAATTCCAAGGTAGTCCAGCAGGTCAATGAATTAGCACACATAAATGGTCCTTATCTTTCCACTCCCCTTTCCCAATTATGAAGCAAATTAGCATAGTATAAATAATCCAGAATCTTTATTGTCAATCAAGAAATCCATGAGAATATTTAAAAATCAGTATGTTTTAACTTGATTCAACAGCTGGGAGTGGACCAAGGGGTGGCTCTCAGTTAACAGTTCAACAGGAGAATAATGACTTGACAAACTGTAGTAACTCAAGATTTTGGTTTCTTCTTAATGCTCAAAATATACTGGCTTTGACAAGAACATACTGTAACATTACCTAGGCATCTGTTGGTCTTCAAATATTTAAAACATGTGACTAGAACCAGTTCTTCTATCTTTCCTCTGAAATTAGGGATGCTCACACCTTATGCTTCTGAAGAAAGCTGATATAGACTTATATTGATCTTTAGCTTTCAGGGGAAAGCATCAGATATCATGAAAGTCATAAAAAAACACATTACACTTGAGATAAATTTTATGAACTTTAGATTCAATAATCAGCTAGGCAATAATGTTTTCAGTAGTAGCTGCTTCAAAAGCAGTTCATGATGGGACCTGGCAACCAGGGTACACTGTCTTGTGTCGTACCTCTATGAAAATATATAAAGAAATCACAACCAATTTTCTCCTGAGGCTTTGTGATCTGAGAGGTTAATTGGCAATGCCTTTGGTTGGCAAATAAATACTGAGTTACAGAACTGCAAGGTCATGGATGTCATCATGACTTGGAAATACATATACATGAAAAAGTTGCTTCAGAAACTGGCGCATAGGCTATTACTGTTCAAGCACTAAAGAAATACCAAAGCACAGAGCAGGTTTGGAAAGTTAGAGATTTCAGATGAGAATCTGTTTTTCTCCTGTTGTACTAAATTAGGAAGAAAAAAAAAAGAGCTTCCTGGTGGTATGTATAAAGTGATGTTGAAGAAGATGCAAGGGCTAGCAATGGGTTCAAGCTGAGGGACGGCATGTCAGGATGGGAGGCTGACTTCATCGTGTTACCTTGCAGCATGCTGGGGACACACAAGAGCTCTTTAAGTCTTACAGAGATGTACCATAGGGATCAAGTAATAAGGAATCAGCACATGCAGAGCTCACTGCTAGGTTGGTGGCCATGGAAGTGTCTGGGACTGGTCAGACTGCAAGAGTGAAAGCAGATTAGCTCCCTCCCTGAAATGCTTATATACCAATGCACGGGAATAAGCAGGAGGAGATGGAGATCTGCATTGGCCTGAATAGCTATGATATAATTACCATCACTGAAACATGGTAGGACAGCTCCCACAACTGGAATGTTGCCATGGGTGGCTATGTACTGCTCAGGAAAGATAGACCAGCAAGATGAGGTGGGGGAGTTGCTCTCTATGTGCGAGAGCAACTGAAATGTGCTGAGTTCGATCCAAGGGGAGAGGCAGAACAGGTTGAAAACTTGTGGGTAAGAATTAAGGGGTGTGGGAAAGGAGGTGAAATTGTTGTAGGTGTCTATTATAGACCACCAAACCAAGAGAAAGATGTTGATGAGGCCTTCTACAGTCAACTGGATGTAGCCCCTAGAACAAACTCCCTGGTACTCATGGGTGACCTCAATCACCCTGATATTTGCTGGGAAGCTCACATAGCCAGGCATAGTCAGTCCAAAAGGCTTTTGCACTGTATCAATGATAGCTTCTTTATGCGGGTAGTGGAGGAACCAATAAGGAGAGGAACACTGCTGGACCTTGTATTAACTAATAAAGAAGGACTGGTTGAGGATATTAAGGTTGGGAACAACCTTGGTGACAGGGATCATGACATGGTAGAAGCAGACCAACAAGCAGACTTCTGCAGAGCTAACTTTGTACTCTTCAGAAACATACTTGCAGAAATCCCATGGGGTAAGATGCTGGAGGGCAAAGGAGCCCAAGAAAGTTGGTTAATTTTTAAAGACCACTTCCTCCAAGCCAGGTGTGTTCCCTTGAGTAGAAAATTGGGTAGACATGCTAGGAGACCTGCATGGCTGAGCAAGGAGCTCCTGAAGGAAATCTCAGGGCAAAAAAGAAACTTACAATTCATGGAAGAAAGGAATTACCACTTGGGAGAACTATAGAGAAGTTGTCAGGGCATGTAGGAAGGCAACAAGGAAGGCCAAAGCCCTCTTGGAACTGAAACTGGCAAAGGAAGTAGAAGAGAACAGGAAAAGCTTCTTCAAATATATCAGTAGGAAAAGGAAGAATAGGGAAGGTATGGGGCCACTGCTGAATGGTGAGGCAGCCCTGGTAGCTGAGGATGCAGAGAAGGCAGAGTTGCTGAATACCTTCTTTGCTTCAGTCTTTACACCCAAGACTGAACTACCCTATGTACTCCAGACCCTGGATGAAGGAGGGGAAGCCTGGAGGAGGGAACGCTCCCCACTGGTCAGTGAAGAGGAGGTTAAGGATCAGTTACAAATTGAATATTTACAAGTCCATGGGCCCTGATGAGATGCACCCAAGATTCTAAAGTACAAACACCGGTACAAACATTTTTACCACACTTTCCTTTCTTAAGAAAGACAGATAGATGAAGAAAAGGCACAGTTTCTGTCTTCTCACGCCATGAGGATTGTACAAGTAGGGCAAGTTAGATGTATCCTGTGTTGAATGGCCAGTATGGAAGAGCAATGCTTTTTGTTGCTTTGCTTAAACATCAAGTCAAGCACCCTTTATAATTTCTGGTCCATACTTGCTTGATTGGAGACAGGAGGAAAGCTTTGATTCACAAGAAAATATAGACAGTTTATGGCAATTAGCAAGGGGTTTGCTGCAGTTTAATTTACCAGGGGCTATGCTGGGAGAGAAAAAACACCATGCATGGCTTCTTTGCAGTGTCTCTTTGCAGTGAGCAGGGACATCTTCAACTAGCTCACGCTGCTCAGAGCCCTATTGTCTCAGTCCAGAGAGGGAAAGGCACTCACCTCTTTTGACTCTTCCCCTGTTATGAAATCAGAGGCAAAAATGAGGTCAAAATATCAACAGATCTTGAGGCTATTTATTAACAGAATAAAGTGGATGGAACAGAAGAAGGGAGAGAGAGAGGGAAAAAAAGAGAGAGAGAGTGAAGGAGAAGAGGGGGAGAGAAGAGGAAAGGCTGGAGGTGAGGAGAAAGTTCTTCCCAGAGTGTTGTTAGCCATTGGAATGTGCAGCCCAGGGAGGTGGTAGAATCACCATCCCTGGAGGTGTTCAAAAAGGGGGTTGGATGTGGCACTTGGTGCCATGGTTTAATAGTCAGGAGGTGTTGGGTGACAGGTTGGACTTGATGATCTCTAAGGTCTTTTCCAACCTTATTGATTCTATGATTCTATGATTCTAAGAGTGCTGAGAGAGTTGGCTGATATTATCACTCTGCCACTCCATCATTTTTGCCACATCCTGGCAGACAGGAGAGGTGCCTGAGGACTGGAGGAGAGCCAATGTCACTCCAGTCTTCAAAAAGTGCATGAAAGACATTCCTGGGAACTATAGACCAGTGAGTCTCACCTCCATTCCTGGAAAAATGATGGAGCGGCTCCTCCTGGAGGGCATCTCAAGGCACTTGGAAGAGAAGAAGTTTATCAGGAGTAGTCAGCATGGATTCACCAAGGGGAAATCCTACTTGACTAACCTGATAGCATTCTATGATGCCATAACTGAATGGGTAGATTCAGGGAGACCAGTGGATGTTGTCTACCTTGACCTTAGCAAGGCCTTTGACACCATCTCCCATGACATCCTAGTGAGCAAGCTCAGGAAGTGTGGGATGGAAGAGCAGACAGTGAGGTAGATTAGGAACTGTTTACAAGATAGAGTTCAAAGAGTGGTGATCAATGGTGCCAAGTCTAGCTGGAGACCTGTAACTAGTGGAGTCCCCCAGGGATCAGTGCTGGGACCAGTGCTGTTCAACATCTTCATCAATGACACCGATGAGGGAACACAGTGTCTGGCTCAGTAAGTTTGCTGATGACACCAAACTGGGAAGCTTGGTTGATACTGCTCAAGGCTATGCAGCCATCCAACGAGACCTGGACAGACTTGAGAGCTGGGCAGAGAGGAACTAAATGAGTTTCAACAAAGACAAGCACAGAGTCCTTCAACTGGGGAGGAGTAATAAACTGCACTAGCACAGGTTGGGAAGTGATCTGCTGGAGAGCAGCCCTGTGGAGAGAGACCTGGGAGTCCTGGTGGATAACAAGTTATCCATGGGACAACAATGTGCCCTGGTGGCCAAGAAGACAAATGGGATCCTGGGGTGTATTAAGAAGAGTGTGTCCAGCAGATTCTGCTCCCCCTCTACTCTGCCCTGGTGAGACCTCATCTTGAGTACTGTGTTCAGTTTTGGGCTTCCCAGTTTAAGAGGGACAGGGATCTGCTGGAGAGGGTCCAGCGGAGGGCAATGAGGATGATCAGGGGACTGCCTTATGAGGAGATGCTGAGGGACCTGGGACTTTTTAGTCTGGAGAAGAGAAGACTGAGAGGGGATTTAATAAATGTTTATAAATATCTGAGGGCTGGGTGTCAGGAGGGAGGGGACAGGCTCTTCTCACTTGCTCCCTGTGATGGGACAAGGAGCAATGGATGTAAGCTGCAGCACAGGAGGTTCCACCTCACCACAAGGGGGAACTTCTTTACTGTAAGGGTCACAGACCACTGGAACAGGCTCCCAAGAGAGGTTGTGGAGTCTCCTTCTCTGGAAACTTTCAAGGCCTGTCTGGATGCACTCCTCTGTGACCTGAGCTAGATTTATGGACCTACTCTGGCAGGGGAATTGGACTCAATGATCTCTTTGGGTGCCTTCCAACCCCTGATATCCTGTGATCCTGTGACTAGGAAATATTTGCTCTGATAATTATGTTCTAAACTACAAGACTCCATGCAGCATAATAACTAAGTAAATAGTAACAGGAAAAAGTTTGTAAGAATGAAATTCAGTTTCTCTAATAATTTTTTTTTAGATCAAGTTTTATTAGGAATTAAATACCTTCATTCACTGTTATGGATAGAAAAGAAGAAGAAGAAAAAAACATACACCGTTAGTATAACAAATAGGGGGGGGGAAAGGTACCCAAAACTGTGGTTTTGAAAATAAAGCACAAAAGTTCTAGGTTTTTAACAGGAGAAGGATTTCTAAATTCAAATATTTTCAATATTATTGTTTTTTGTCTCTCGGATTGTATATGCAAAGTTACTATTTCATGTGGTTACCCTTAAGAAGAAACTGATTGTTTTCTAAATCATATATTCCTATGTTATCACACCTGAAAGCTGTTTTACAGATGAAGAAAATAAATAAATGTTCAGACTGCCAATTTGTCAAGCTTACCTTCAGGCTGTGTGGCTATTTCTGAGCTGCCTATTGGAATTCTCTTGACCTCTATGAATTCTGACACCATGTTTAGACATTGAATAGGAGTATTTCATTTGAGACAGAGTTAAGCCAGTGAGTATGTTGATAGCCATATGCCAGGGAATAAGCATGTGTCCTGACTTTGCTACATTTACTAACATGAAGACAGCAAATAAGAATTTGCCATCATTGTGGATTCCCACAACTCTTTGTGGTGCTGACACAGGTAGCATCAGAATCCTCTGACAGCTTTGACAAGTGTCAGAAATACTCTCTACACTGTGACATGCTAACAATTCTTCATTGATGCTTCTGAATTTATGAAATTAACATTTTAAACTAGCATTAAGAAAAAAAATCACTCTGTCCTGAATCTTCAGCTTTTAACACATCATTTAAATTTGGTTTCACACAACAGTTTCTGTCCTATAAACTCATATACGCTACTTACATTGAACATCATTTATCCACTGAAAGAATTTACGGTTTACACTTGACTTTTTTGCCATAAAGATGCACATTTTTACAAGACCTTCACATTTGCTAATGCATCAGTCTGATAACAGAGATGAAAATCATGATTATTAAAAAAAAAAAACACAAAAAAAATCCTTCATTTTGACTTTTTGAAGAGTATTAACTTGTCATCAGAAACTGGAACTTCTTGGTTACTAGCTATTTAACATTATTTTATTATATCTAATTGAACAGACTGAGTATACACAAAAGTTTCTAAAAAATATTTTCCTTTTTCTACCAAGTAATCAGACTCTTGAACATGCAAACAGCTAGTCACACATTGAAGTAAAATAAAAGTCCTTTTGCCATTTAAGAAACATATTGAAAGTTGTTAGTGTGTCACTTTGTTGCATATTAAAGCACAAAGCTTTATCTTCTTGTAGTCAAAAGTAATTTCTTCATAATCACTGTAGCCATATCACTTAGACAAAGGAGATTACATTTTTTGCAATACAAATTTGATGGTGATGCTTTATATTGTAATATAATGGCATTCAAGATAGTAAAACTGTAATTGATCATACAGTAGTCCTTACACAACACCTTTTTTTCAATCTCGTTTGTGAGTTCAGACCTTAGGAAATCTGAAACAGGAGAGCTCAAAAAGAGGAATAGAAAGACAAAAAGCATATTAAATTGGCTTATAATTAACTTAAGCATCTGCACTACATAACTTTAATCATGTTTAGTTATTTTGGCTGTTATCCAAAGACAGAACAAGTGAGAAGAACCTCCAGTGTTTAAAGTGTTTTCTAGATAAGATATTGGACTGTGATGCAAATGTGTTTATGCAACTACACTTTAAGTACTGCTGTACTTTACTATTGTAAATGAGGATATATTACTACTTTTGTTACTGTATTAATTTGATTATATTGTTTTCTTGAACAAGCAAAATATTACATTTCATATTTATTCAAAATGTAAAGGATTGTATTGGTTTCAAGGTAGATTTATAAATCTTCCTACTAAAAATTATAAGGAAAATGTCTTAGTTCATGAGTTAGAATCACTGCTAGATTCTCAGGGTGGGAGAGATGAGGTGAATTACACCTAGCTTAAGTGCTTATGTATTTCTGTTCAACATTTTGGACCCATTAAAATTAATAAAATCCTGTTTGCAACACTATGCATGCAATTAATTGCACATATTCCACAATAACCTGAAAACAGACAATGGAAATGAAACACATCCACCACTGTTGAATGGACACATGAAAATACTTGCTTCCACAACAGAAGAGGTGCTATGCCTTCTTTCATTCATTGAAAATACTGCTGACAGCACTGAAATGCTGTTTTGATATTAGGAAACATATCATGGTATGAAATCCTCTCTGCCTACATATTTTTGACACCTCAGAGGCTTTGCAACTTTTTGTGCTTGAATAGATATTAAATGGACTTCTATGCTCATTTTGAAAGGTAACATCCCACAACACAGGTTATTAATTATCTATGTGCCTCTCATGGATCCATCACTTCTGTAGCTCAGCACCAATCAAAGCAAACTTCTTTCTGACATATTGATCAGAGTGTTTCACTAGATCCTATCCTACTGTCTAGCTTTCTTAGTCATCAACATAGAAAAAATAATTTTAAAAGTTTCAAACACATTTAGAATCCTTTTTACGCTGGTGTGACAGCTACTGACTGAGTAAAGAACTATCCAGAACTTGAAGCAGTCTGGCAATGACATCTACACAAACACTGAAAAGAAAACATTCCTGACATTTCCAAGACATGTAGAGCATCACTGTTTGCCAGAAAATTAAATTGGTTATTCTGGAGGAAAATGTCTAAAGTTGGCATTTGCATGTTGCATTTTGTTCTTTAAATATACCTGTTTCTGAAATGTTAGGGGAGGGCGTAAGACATTGCATTAATTTTATATTGGAACTTTAGCTTCTGGTGAACAACGTCTACTCATATGTAAAATCTTGGGTCTGAATTTCTCTCCTACAAGTAGAGAAAGTAGCAAAACCTTCCAGATCACTGCTCTGTGCTGAATATTCCTTTCATAAGAGTACATTAGAACAAATTTTATCTATCTGTCATAGTTAATAGCCACAGATCAACCTAATGTATCAGACACTACAGTATTCTGTACGATGCTTGCTGGTTCATTTTACCACAGTTCAGGCAGGATGCTTTAAAGCATGAAAAAAGTTATGTGCAATGCAGAGATGAATAAGCAATGGTAAGCACGATAGTATTCTCGGCTACAAGGATCACACCTGATGGAAGCTATGCAATGGGCTGTAACTTCAATTTATAATGCTTTCTTACAGACTCCTGATAGCCTGATAAATAAGCTGCACATTCCATTTAAATGGAATAATTTGTTGTAGTGCTTTTTTCCCCAGTAGTTATTTTTAAGCTGTCATTATTCCTTCTCATCACCAAAATCCTAGAAATGCTGTAAATTGTCAATCACTTACTCTTGATCTTTCTTTGATTTTAATTACTGATAGACCTAAACAAGAGACATAAGCATACTGCAAACTTTTAACTCACCTCTCTCTTATACAGCAATAATGACTGCACTATAGTGCAAAGAATACATCAAATGATCACATGATAAAAATGCCCCATCTTCTACTGATTTCATCAGGGATTGTATTTTGTTATTTATATTAATGATTCAGTAATCTTCTTTCAGTGACAGCAGATCTTATTTTCCTCCTGAGAAACACAGATGAAATGGAGGAGTGTGGTTTCGATTGTTTTTGTGTCAGTTCTTGCTGTTGTGAATTTTATGTTGGTTCTTCCCGCTGCAAGCAGGAAACATAGTAGGCAGAATCAAAGCTAGTATATGCCATGTTATTTTTAATGAAGTTTTAACTTGACTGGTCATATTGAAGGTAGCTCAATGATACAGATCCCATCATACTCAAAATGGGTTTCAAAGACAGTTAAATACAGGACATGTATTAGAACAGAATTAGGAGAGTCAGAAAGAGGAAAAGGGTATCAGAAAATCTATGTTGACACACATCTTCAGTGAGAAATTAGTATTGCAAATAGGCAAGCTATGAGATCTGGGAACTTCAGAATATTTGCAGGATAAATCAATGGAGAACAAAAAAATACCTGTCTTCCTCTGATTTCACACACTCCAGGAACAAATACCAATGATGTTATCAGATTAATGGGTGTGCTTGATAGGGATAGAGAATTGCAGCAATTTTACCCAAGCAGCTAGAACAGCTGTTGAGATGTATCCATGATTCAGCTGCACGAGCAGAGATACCCTCTCCAAGGGTCTATCAGTGTCCACCACTGTGTTAGGGTTACTAGAAGATCAACATGTGGTCTAAGAGTTTTCTTGTGCAATTTGTTCCTAACTTCCCAACTTATGTGTAGTATGTGCTGCTTTTTTGAAAGTGAACTCTTAGGATTGCTAAGACTGAGAATATCCAGGGATAATGCTTGAGGTATATCACTGCACACTAGGCAGCAGATGAGCCAGGGACAGGTATGGGGTTTGTAAGTTCTCTGGGCACAAGTTATGCCATTTCATCTGATTATTCTCTCTTCTGGGATGCACAAGTTCAGCTTCATATGTGAATTACATACAGGTCAGTAGTTGGCATGATCAGGGTGTGTGGACAGGAAACAAGGTGCTTCAGTTTTACTGAAGGCATGATGGTGGCTACTCGGAGGAGGAAGACTGTGCTCTCTGCACCCATCAATGATTGTGGGTTTTTTTTGTCGCTGTTGTTTGCTTCCCCCTCCCTTCCCCCCCCCAACCCCCCCCCCCCCCTTTCTCTTTTCTTTTAATTTCCTACTCTACAATCTCCCTTTTTGTGGAAGTTTCCTGGTGTACAACACTCTGTAAGATCCTGGGGACATGCATCTTTTAAGCTTTTACTTGCTTCACTTTTTCAGATAACCTTCTGCTTTTCTGACTTGCTCTCACTGTCAGACTTCTCTTCCACCACAGATCTGGCAAAAGTTCCCATTGGAGATTCCTCATCTCTCCTCACACTCTTTTGCTGTCTCAAGAACATCCTGTTGCAAAGGATCTGCATTTCAGTCCTGATAGAATGAATTAAAAATAGATTTCTCCAGAAATTATTTATAACCTAGCTGATGGAGTAGGAAATCCTGGAAAGGGAAAATGTGAGGAGTTTCTTTTTCCCCAAGAATAAAAATAATAGTAAAAATAAAAATTAAAAAATCAACTCTGTAGAATTTTTTCAATTAGTTTGTGAGTTCATCAAAATGCAGTTTTCAGAGAGAGGACTAATTGCTTTAAGAGAGCCCAAGCTCTGACAGTGTTTCAGAGGTACAGACGGGCATCCATAGACATTTCTGAACAAATTATTCATTATCAATATGACTTAAAGAAGGGGAGAAATCAGTTAAATGTGTTGCATTGTGACTCATGCATGAAAAATAAGAACTAGTATCTTTACTCCCATTTGGTCTTTTTAGTCTGTTTAAGATGTATGCAACTCACAATGAGGATTTCTCTCTGTCCAGTAGAGTTGTGAAATGAGCAGGAATTACTAATGGTAAGAAGATGGTTCCATACCCCCATACAGACAAACTTGACTCTCTGTGTAATTTGATGAAAAAAGTATGAGCTTTGTGGACTAAATTAGTTTTTAATCTTGTTTAATCTGTGTATTCAGGGAGTGGCAAGACTGCTCTAATGATATATCCAGATCAGAATTGTATCTCGCTGTTTATCTTGACATTTCTTAACTAATGCCTAGATGCTGAGGCAGCAATGATTTATTCAATCCAGTCAAATAGGTGGAACACAGGAGTGGTTCCTCAGCAAAAAATTCTGGAAAAAATGAATTTTTGAAGAAGAGCCTAGGGACAGCCCACTGGTAGATGAAGACATTGATTAGATTCAAAGTTTTTGTAAGTCAAATTCCTTCAAAATTGTAAAGTTGGAAAGCCCTTGTCTTCCCCCAGTCATTTACATGTGTACTAAACTGATGTGATTTACCAGTGTGATGAAAAAAAAACATTGAATCTGTAACATTTTTTATAGAATCACAGAATTGTTAAGGTTGGAAGGGACCTCAAGGATCATCTAGTTCCAACCCCCCTGCCATGGGCAGGGATACCTCACACTAGATCAGGTTGCTCAGAGCCACATCCAGCATGGCCTTAAAAATCTCCAGGGATGAGGATTCCACCACCTCTCTAGGAAACCTGTTCCAGTGTCTCACCACCTTCATGGTGAAGAACATCTTCCTAACATCCAATCTGAATTTACCCATTTCTATTTTTTTTTTCTTTTCCCCCTAGTCCTATCATTACCTGACACCCTAAAAAGTCTCTCACCAGCTTTCTTGTAGGCCCCCTTCAGATACTGGAAGGCCACAAGGAGGTCTCCTTGGAGCCTTCTGTTCTCCAGATTGAACAGCCCCAGCTCTCTCAGCCTGTCCTCACAGGAGAGGTACTCCAGCCCTCTGATCACGCTCATGGCCCTTCTCTGGACACACTCCAGCACATCCAGATCCTTCTTGTGACAGGGGCTCCAGAACTAGACACAGTACTCCAGGTGGGGTCTCACCAGAGTGGAGTAGAGGGGGAGAATCACCTCCCTCGACCTGCTGGCTATGCTTCTCTTGATGCAGCCCAGGATATGATTGGCTTTCTGGGCTGCAAGTGCACACTGGTGGCTCATGTTGAGCACCCTTAAGCCCTTTTCTTCAGAGCTGCTCTCAAGCTGGTTGCTGCCCAGCATTTATCAGTGCTTAGGATTACCCCAACCCAGGACCAGATGCAGGACCTTGCATTTTGTCTTGTTGAACCTCATGAGGTTGTCATGGGCACACCTCTCCAGCCTGCCAAGCTACCTCTAAATGCATCCCTTCCCTCCAGTGCGTCTGCTGCACTACAGTTTGGTGTCATCGACAAACTTACTGAGGGTGCACTCAATGCCACTGTCCATGCTGCCAACAATGATGTTAAACAAGACTGATCCCAGTACTGACCCCTGAAGGACTCCACTTGTCACTGGCTTCCACTTGGACATGGACCCATTGAGAGCCACCCTTTGGGTGTGGCTGTCAAGCCAGTTCTTTATCCACTGAACCATCCATCCATCAAACCCATTGTGCACCAACTTGGAGACCAAAGTGAGGAAGCAATGTTCATGCTAATGCTACCTTAGCTCTTCCTCCTGGGATGGGCTGTAATCATTTGGAGTTGTCTGCTGGTATCCAGGGAGAAAATGCACTCTTGGAGAAGTTTTTTTGGTTTTGTTGCAACTTGTTATTTTGATCTGAAAAGCACAGGTTTTCCCACCAAGCAAAATGATAATGCTGGAAAGATTTCATTGTAACAGCCACCATTGTGCTTTATTTTATGAAGTGTTGATGGGTTTGTTCTTTTTGCATGGAGGCAAAGCAAACCATGAACTGCAGTTGTGCATTATGAAAGATTTATGGAAAAGAAAGTTATTTTAAAATTTCCTTCTTTCACTACCACCACCTCCCCTTTCCCACCAGATCTGCCCCTTTTCCACCCCACCCACCCCATTTTCCCCCTTTTCCCCCTCAAATCCCAGAGCACCTGAGCTCTCTTGGAGTCTCCTCCCACCCCAAGTGTGGCCACTTAGCCCTCCCCGCCCACTCTCCTTTATATTTGGCCCCAGGAAAGGCAGCAGCCCCAAGCTGAGCCCATCTGGGCTGAGGGATCCTCCTCTCATCACTGGTGAGTCCTTGTGGTGCGCACTGGGTGATGGTGGTGGTGACAACAAAGGCCGGGGGGCCTGGTGGCCCCCCGGTTAGGTAGGGAGAGGATTGATGGCTACTCCAATATCAACTATGGGTGTTGTTTGGGCTTCTTTCCTGAGGCTGAGCTCTTCTGTGTGGTGGATGGCCTTTAGAGGTTATTTCCTACTCTGGTGATTTTATGACTCTATGATCTAGTTCCAACCAGCTTGCCATGGGCAGGGACACCTTCCACTAGACCAAATCATCCTCTTTAATTGCTTTAATTGGATTTTTTTTTTCCACTGTCCATAGAAATCAGAAAGTATTATGGTAGCCATGATGAAGTGATGGATTTTGGGTTTGATGCCACCTTATTTTGAAAATGAGGTCTTCTGTATATTGGCCTAAAAAACTAAATGATGACATGAAATTCAGGGGTGATTAAAAATTTATTAACATAAAAGCACTCTAAAATCCCCCTGAGTTTGTGGAAAGGATTTGGCTCTTTCAATCCTATTGTTCAGCAAAAGTTAGTCTTTGCCTGAATTGTAGGCAGTGGAAACACTGAAGTAAATTAATAACTCAAAGACAAATTGTTTTCCCAATATATCAAATGTCATTCTAGAAAGAGAATTCTATAATCCATGTCTAACTTTGCAGCCTCACTCAAATTTTAATTCAGAAAAAGGGTAGGAAGGATACTTTAGGAGAGTTGGGCTAAATGATCTTCAGAGGTCTTTTCCAGCCCCTACCACTCCCTGATTCTGAGACAGGTGTTTGTTGATAGTTAGCTTTGGTTGCAGTAGATCAGGCTGCTCAGAGCCACATCCAGCCTGGCCATAAAAAAACCCTCCAGGAAGGGGCTTCTACCACCTCCCTGGGCAACCTGTTTCAGTGTCTCAACACCCTCCTAATACACTACAAATACATAAAATGCATTCACTCGCTAGTTCCACAGATGACTATACCTGTGTAGAGTAACAATGTCCAGCTATTACATCCCCAAAGGATTCTGTGTTGTCATAGGCATATTGGTATGTGTAAGATTTTCCAATATTGTGAAGATCTTATATGGACTTTGATGTGGTTTACATTTTTTTTTCAACATTTTATTCAGTTTCTTTTACTTGCTTCAGGTTTTGAATTACCAATCCTTGTGAGAGTGCCAGCAATGGCAAAAGAAGATAAGCACAGTGATATTTGGACTCACTTATAAATGGAAAGATTAAGTTTTAAAATGGTTTCATGCATGGACTGTTGCATGGATGCCAAAATTATTGATATAAGATTACCCTGTGCTATTAAAACTGCCTCTCTTCTCCACATTGCAGGAGATTCTGAGATGTTACTGAAATTAATTCAACTTGAATGTTAGTGACACAGTTACCAATACACAGAGTAGAATAAACCAGGTTGGAAGTGGCCTTCAAGATCATCACATCCAACCTATCATCCGACCCACCTAATCAACTAAACCATGCAACCAAGCACCCTATCAAGTCTCCTCCTAAACACCTCCTATGATGATGACTCCACCACATCCCCGGGCAGCCCATTCCAATGGGCAATTGCTGTCTGTGTAGAATTGTTCAGTTTCAGTCATCCTTTGACTGTCATAGTGAGATTCTTGTTCTGTGTGAATAAATATTCACGTCTGGATAACATTAAGGTGAAAGTACTTTACAATGAGTGTTGGGAAATACTGATTGCCCAAGGTTGTGGTTAAGGCCTTGTCCCTGGAGACATTCCAGATCAGTCTTGAATTGGCCCTGGGCAGCCTGATCTAGTCAGTGGTGTCCCTGCTCACTGCAGAGGGGGAGGACAAAATGGCCTTTGAGGGTTGCTTTCCAACCCAATGCAATCTGCCAGTTTGTAATCGATCAATTTTAGTGAAATGATGAATCCAAAATTTGCAGAAAATATCAGGTAGGCAGCCCCATTGCAATGTTACTAATAAGAAAACATTAACCAAAGAGGAGTTTCACTTTTTAACAGTTTCTATGTTCAAATTAAACACCTTCAAATGAGATGGTATTTTAAGAATAGTAGTGGTATCTGGTGGACAATAAAAGACTGCATTATTGCCAGATTTAACAAAATCTAAATATTTATATGTAGATAGAGTCTATAATAGCAGACCTTCAAACTGTAATAGATGCTTTCACAGTTCTTGTGGTTTAAGAGTTAACAGGTGTGCAGATGGACCCTAGGACCTGGGTGGGATCACCAGATGATGTTGTTCCCTCCCCTTTCCTGTCTATCTATTCAAGGGGACATGAAGTTCCTTCATCCTCCTTCCCTTTTGCCTTGCTGCTTGGTGGGGTGCCATTGCTGGCTGCCAGAACCCTTGGCATGGCCGGGACTGCATCTACATGTTGTGGAGAAATCCATTACCATCTGAGGTCAGGTTTTGTATATCTCTGTATCCCTTTCCTCTACCTCTTTGTACATCCCTTTTTGTGTAATACCTTTTATCTGTTACAATTACTTTCTTAACTTCCAATTCCATGCATGCCCTTTTGTATTCCCCTTACTTCTGCTTATCTTTTCCCTGAGCAATGAGAGGGATGGAGAGAGGGGCATAATCCAAATTCTGGCCTGTGGGTTTTTTGCCCTGAAACCTTAAACAGTGACAACAGTAAATTATAAAGTGCCTTGACCCTTTAAATTTCACAGTAAGTTAAAGAAGCAACAGAGGTACTGGGAAGAAAACAAGGCAAAGCAACAAAACTCCTACAAGAAACTCAACAAAGATATTTCAAACTAATGCAAGGAAACACCAGTATTTTAAAGTATTTTAAAATGACATAATGAGCTTGCAGCAAATGGATCAGGAAGACCCGAGTATTTTGTTTACTCTTTTGCAGCTACAGCCTGACCCTGTCAGCAAAGTTTATAAGTTTTGTAGTAAAAATTGTGATTTCTAAGTGGGTAAATATTTAGACAACTTCTTTGAATACTTCATTACATTAATGAGAATGCTTTTTTTTCTTATATACTTGAATATTAAGATAATCCTTTAGGTACTTACATTTAAACTGAACATGAATAATAAATATACGGACTCCATGTGGCTCTGTGCTGTTCTTGTGGGACAACTTGGTCATCATGGTCTTATTTGCAAGTTCTGCTTTCCATATCTTTAATTGGTTAATTGTAAAAAACCCCAATCTTTCAAAAAAGGAAAACTGAGAAAAATCAGCAGCAGAATGAAGCAAAACCATATTTCTCTTCATTTGAAAGAATGTACAAGTTATCAGTACAGGAGATGCTTAAGCTCAGCAAAGGCTCTAAGAGAAAATAGGTGTTTCAGTCTCCTAGTTTTTCACATATTTCACTAAAGGCTTGTAGGTGGTAGCTCAGGGACTGCTTTGCAGAAGGTAGGGCATTACTCTGACAGAAAGGTGCAACCTTGTGCAAGATTTATGTGAATGTTGGTATATGCTCTTACTGCATTCTATTGGTAAGGATGTGGATATATGATTTCCACCTTCCTAGAGTGGTGAGAGTTCAAAGAGTTAATGTGGAGACTATCAGTGGTGAATTTGTCTTGGGATTTTATGTACTGAATAGGGGCAGAAGAAGCCATCTCTCTATGTACTAGTTTAATCTCGCACCATCTGTATTCTTCTGCTAGAGAGTTTTTGGAGAAATAGTGATGAGACATTTTTCCCGTTATTTGGATGATCTGAAGAAATGCACTAGAGGGGATCACAAGGTGAGATAAATTGATTTGTCTATGTGAGACTTTTTGAGTGATATCGTTTGGGAAAAGTAGGAAGAGAAATAATAGAGAAAAAGATGACAAGGGAGTCTTTTATCCTTTTGTTTCAAAGGAGAGTTATGTGTTTCTCAAATTGTCTATAACTACCAAAGGTTATAAAGTAGAGCAAGTACTGCAAGTTAGAACAGCAGTCTCGGAGGAGTCATTAAATCATCACAGTGGTAAAACTTGTAGAAATCTCTGGGTTGAATAGCTTGATCCATTTTCTGTGATTGTGGTGGGTTGGTTTTTTTTTTTCAGTCAAAAGAAATGCTAAGTCTTTGGGGACATTCATGCTGAATATATTGGGATCTTAGATTATCTTGAGGCAGGTAACTTCTAGTCCATTTTCTTGGCTTACTTAGCATGTCTTTTTCCCAATTTCTAGTAACCTTAGCTACTTCACTAGGCTTTTAAACCTTCCCCTCATTTTTAATAGCACATATGTAATTTTGGGCAACCAGTAACAGCTTAGAATTTCTTTCCATTCATCATTATGTATGATACTTTCCTTCTAGGTCCTTAGAATGATATGACAAATTTACTTTGTGATACAAAAGCGGTTTCATACGTTTCAAGTTAAATTATGTGTTGTGGTTCAATTTAACAAACAACATATTTTGAAATGAAAATACAACTTTATCCAACTTGTAAAAGAGCAGCAAACAACTAAGACTATAAATATGAACATTGGTGCCATGATCTAGTTGGTTAGGTGGGTTGGATTGATTGATATGTTGGACACGATGATCTTGAAGGTCTCTTCCAACCTGGATTTATTGTATTGTATTATTGTAACATTTTAAATTATGGTATGTATCTTTAAGAAACTACTGATGACTCCAGTTTCTACTGTTTAGGGTTCCCTTCCCATCAAGCTATGGCTTCTTTGGAGTTTAAAATGCCTTTCATTTAATATTTTGCCACAGTAGTTAGGACACATGTAAGACTTTCAATTTGAGATTCTGAAGTGCTTTCCATGCAGTTGTTTAAACTCTTCAGTGCTTGTAGGTCTGTTTTTAAAGTCACTTTATAGACTTTTTAAGCAAATTTAGAAAAAATCTAAATGTGTTTTAAGTCACCTACTCAATTTCTGTTGTCAGTTCTGCATGTATTTATAACTTCCCTGGAAAAGTCTAAGGACCTAGAAAAGGTCTCTGACTTGGTCAGAAATGTCATAGGACTTAAGCATAATAATGTAAATGACACATACAATAATTTGCTGACTAAAGGTAAACTCCAAGCTTTGTATATATTGTATGCTTCTCAGGAATATATAGTATATGGTAACCATGGACTTCCAGCATGTAAATCATCAATTGTATTTTGATGGCTTGTCAGTGAAGACACTAGTTCATTTCCTCTTCTGATAGCTGAGCTATTTTATTACAGTGTTTGTGATTAAAATGATGTCTTTGAGGGGCTGCGCGGGGGAAAAAAATAAAGTGCTTTTTATTCTGACCTCTGTGTGAATTTTATTTCCTGTTTACATACACTTTAAAAGCTGGAATAAGAGAGTGATGTTCCCTTTCTTTTACTGCAACTCCTGCTGGAGTCGAGCCAAAACCTGGCTCCCTGAAAATGCTGGATTTAATGTTGTGATTCTATTTTCTTCACTAGAATTACTTTCTACGGTAAATTTAAGTAATGACATGGAAACTTTCAGACTCAAGACCTGAGTGGACTGGACCTTTCACAGATTAGACTAAGATGGTGTTTTGTTGATAATTTGATGTCAAAATATTCACATAGCCAGAGAATCAGACAGCTGTGTCCAGATCCTCAAAGAAACCCAAAGATCTGAATCAGCACTGTCTGCTTAGGGACGCTAGAGCATATGGCCAGTCATCAACTACATCCTTAGGCACTGAAATGCCTGCAAATATCTGACACTCACTTGGGATTTTAAAAGTGGCTTGATATACTCGGCAACATTCTAGTCAGATGAAGAGCTTTTAAATACCCCACTGGTCTTTCAGCCTCTTGGGGTTCACTTGTAACTTTGAAAACCAGAATGGAACTTGGTCTATAAAGCTATTTAAGTGTAATATTTAATTGCAAACTGAACATGACTGTGAAAAAGAAAATAAAAGTAGTTGAAGTATTTCCAAGACAAGTATTTCTTCTTTAGTTACTGGCAAGCTTTCAGTTCAAGCACTGTTTCCTGCTCTGTATTCTACTTAATTAAAAGGTGTAGAATAACTGGTGATAATGTGGAAAAAAAATTAAAAAATTACATGAATGATTAAAAGTTCATAAAATATAAAAATAAAGATATGTAGCCTGAGGAGACAAAGGAAAGAAATGCAATGTAAACATGATAATTATCAAACATACAAACAGTACCACAGAGAGGAAAGTCATACTCTATTTTCTACTCATATAAAAGACAAGGCAAATAGCACTGACCTTAAATTGCAATAAGCCTGATTTATGTTCAACAGTAGGTAAAACTTCTAATGCTATCAAGATAATGAAGTGCTGGAAGAGATTGCCTGTGCAGTTATAGGTCTTTATTATTGCGTAAGACATAAGAGAACCTTCTAGAAGTGGTGACCAATTTACACTACAGACAGGAGATGAAATAGGCAACCTTCTGAATTATGTACCAGTCCTACAGGTAAAACCAATGCCTTGTCTGGCTTGTAAGAGTTTATGCGTTGCCAGTGGTTTAAAAACAGTAGAGAATTAGATGAAATTCATAAATCTTGGAGCTGTATCTTGCACATTTGCTGACAATTCCACTAAATCCCAACAAAATTTTCTGTTAAAGTGGCTTAAGAGACAAATAAGGAAGCTGCTAGAAGTGACTATTTGTCCTGAACTCAAGTAGAGAGGTATATGTGATTGTGTCCTGCAGTGTGCGAATGCAGAGAAAACCAGAAACAATTTTAAGAGATGTTAATCCCAGCAGAAATAATACATTTGTCATAGACCACTTTCAGTAGCAGAGCACCATCACTCAAACAGAAACACAATTTTTGTGAGGAAAAGGGTAATTAGAATCCAAGTTAAAATGTTTGTGCTCAGACTGAATAGAGTACCTGAGATAGATTAGAGCCTAGTACTCGCTTAAAGTCCTAATTAGTGACAACAACAGTGTACAATTCTATCCTGGAGGAATCTTCCCCCAATTAACAAAAGCAATGATCCTTCATGCTTCAGAATTGGTGCTCTTATTTTTTTTCTTTTTTTGTTTTTCTTTCTTTTCTTCTGGTTACGGAAGAGGTAGGCAACTCAGGAAGAATACAAGGCTCCTTCAAGGATATGTAGGGAGAAAATTAGAAAGGGCAAAGTTCAACTACAACTCAATCTGGCCAGTGTAATTAAAGCTAATAAAACATGCATTTATAAATATGTGAACAGTAAAAGAAGACTTAAAGATAATGTCCACCCACGACTGGGTGCAGGAGGGAACCTGATGAACAAAGACAAGGAAAAGTTTGAGCTGCTAAATGGCTACTTTGTCTCAGTATTTGGCAGTGACACCAGTTGCTCCTTGAGGGTTCAGCTTCTGGAACTTGATAGGGAGCAGAAAGCAGCCCCCACAGTCCAGAAGGAAATGGTCAATTACCATTGCACAAGTCTATGGAACTCGATAGGATCCACATAAGGCTACTTAAGGAGCTGGCAGATATGCTCACCAAGCTCTTCTCTATTATTTGTCAACAGACCTGGCTAACTGGGGAGGTCCAAGTGGACTGGAGGCTAGCAAATGTGACACATATCTACAAGAAGGGCCAACAGGATGATCCAGGGAATTACAGGCCTGTCAGTCTGACCTTGGTGCCAGAAAAAGTTATGGTACAGGTCACCCTTGGTGCCATCACATGGCACATACAGGACAACCAGGCAATCAGGCCCATTCAGCAGGGGTTTATGAAAGGCAGGTCCTGCTTGACTAATCTGGTCTTGTTCTACAGCAAGGTGACCCACCTAGTGGGTGAGGGAAGGGCCATGGACATTGTCTACCTGCACTTTAGCAAAGCCTTTGACACTGTCTCTCACAGAATTCTCCTTCAGAAACTCATGGCTCAAGGCTTGGATAACTACAGTCTGCACTGGATAAAACACTGCCTGTATGGCTGGACCCAAAGAGTGATGGTGAATGGATTTAAATTTGGTGTCTGAATCACTAATGTATGTTGCCCAGGGTTCAGTACAGTTGTCTGTCTTCTTTAATATCTTTATTAATGACTGGATGAGGAGATTGAGTGTACCTTCACTAAGTTTGCAGATTACACCTAACTGGGTAGCTGTGTTGATCTGCTAGAGGGTACAGAAGCTTTACAGTGGGATTTTGAACAGGTTAGCCCGATGGGCCAGGGCTAATTCAATGAAGTTCAAGACCAAGTGCCAGGTCCTGTACATGGGTCACAAAAGCCCCATGGTAAATTACAGATCTGGGGATGTGTAGTTGGAAAGCTGCAACTTGGAGAGGGACCTGGAGGTATTAGTTGATAATCAACTGAGCATGAGTCAGCAGTATGCCCAGGTGGCTGATAAATCCAATGGCATCCTGACTTCTGATAGAAAGACTGTAGCCAGCAGGACCAGGCATGTGTTCTTCCCCCTGTACTCAGCACTAGTGAGGCCACACATCAAGTATTGTATTCACTTCTGAGCCTGTCACAACAGGAAGGATGTTGAGGTGCTGGAGTGTGTCCAGAGAAGGGCAATAAGGCTCATAAAGGGCATGGAACAGGTGATTTAAGAGGAGCATTTGAGGGAGCTGGGGTTGTCCAGTCTAGAGAAGAGGAGGCTGAGGGGAGATCTTATTGTTCTCTACAACTACTTAAAGGGAGTTTGGAGCTAGGAGTGGACCAGCTTTTTCTCCCTGATGACAAGTGACAGGACTAGAGGATATTGTTACAAGCTGTGACAGCCAGGGGAGGTTTAGGTTAGATGTTAGGACATGATTCTTATGTTATCAAACATTGGCATGATCTCCCAGGGCAGTTGTGGAGTAACCATCCCTGGGGGTGTTGAAGAGCTGTGTGCACTTGGCACTTTGGGACATGGTTTAGTGGTGACCCTTCAGTACTGGGTTGAAGGTCGGACTGGATGATCTTTGAGGTTTCTTGCAACCAGATCACTCAATCTCTCTCTCAGTCACACTCTCTCTATATATATATCTATTCTGTGTGTGTTAGGATAAGGGCTAGTAACTTTACATTAAAAAAGGGTGTATCTGGACTAGACATAAAGAAGCAATTTTTTTACCATGAGGCTGGGGAAACACTGCCTCAAGTTTCCCAGAGAGGTAGTAGATGTGCCACCACTTGTAACATCAAGTCATACTGGACAGAACACTGAGAAACCACATGTAGTTGAAGATGTCCCTCTTCATTGCAAGGCAGATCAATTATATGACATTTAAAAGCCCCATCCAACTCAGAGAATTACAGAACCACAGAACCAGACTTTATCAAAAGCTAAACATTGATTGAAACATATGAAACCTAGCTATTATAGTCTTTGTAGAAACATTGTACGTGTCTTCAGTAAAAATCATACAATACACCAGGTTGAAAGAGACCTTCAAGATCATCGTGTCCAACCCATCAACCAATCCAACCCACCTAAACAACTAAACCATGCAGCCAAGCACCCCATCAAGTCTCCTCCTGAACACCTCCCGTGAAGGTGACTCCACCACCACCACAGGTAGCCAATTCCAATGGGCAATCACTCTCTCTGTAGAGAACTTCTTCCTAACATCCAGTCTAAACCTCCTCTGATGCAGCCTGAGACTGTGTCCTCTTGTTCTGGTACTGGCTGCCTGGGAGAAGAGCCCAACCTCTGCCTGTCTACAACCTCCCTTCAGGTAGTTGTAGAGAGCAATAAGGTCACCCCTCAGTCTCCTCTTCTCCAGGCTAAGCAACCCCAGCTCCCTCAGCCTATCCTCATAGGGCTTGTCTTCCAAACCCCTCACCAACTTTGTTGCCCTTCTCTGGACACGCTCCAGCAAGTCAACATCCTTCCTAAACTGAGAGGCCCAGAACTGGACACAGGACTCGAGGTGTGGCCTAACCAGTGCAGTGTACAGGGGCAGATTGACCTCCCTGCTCCTGCTGGCCACACTCTTCCTGATGCAGGCCAGGATGCCATTGGCCCTCTTGGCTGCCTGGGCACACTGCAGGCTCATGTTCAGCCTCCCATCAACCAGTAGCCCCAGGTCCCTCTCTGCCTGGCCACTCTCCAGCCACTCTGACCCCAGCCTGTAGCACTGCATGGGGTTGTTGTGGCCAATGTGCAGAACCCGGCACTTGGATGTGTTCAATCTCGTGCCGTTGGATTCTGCCCATCTGTCCAGCCTGTCGAGGTCCCTCTGCAAAGCCTCTCTGCCCTCCAGCAGATCAACTCCTGCCCCCAGCTTGGTGTCATCCGCAAATTTACTGATGATGGACTCGATGCCCTCATCCAGATCATCAATAAAGATGTTGAAGAGCATGGGGCCCCGCACTGATCCCTGGGGCACACCACTAGTGACTGGCCGCCAGCCGGATGTGGCACCATTCACCACCACTCTCTGGGCTCGGCCCTCCAGCCAGTTCCTAACCCAACGCAGTGTTCTCCCATCCAAGCCATGGGCTGACAGCTTGGGCAGGAGTTTGCTGTTGGGGGACGGTGTCAAAGGCCTTGCTGAGGTCCAAGTAGACCACATCCACAGGCCTCCCCACATCCACCAGGCAGTCACCTGATCATAGAAGGAGATCAGGTTGGTCAGGCAGGACCTGCCCTTCCTAAATCCGTGCTGGCTAGGCCTGATCCCTTGGCCATCCTGTAAGTGCTGCGTGATCGCACTCAAGATGACCTGTTCCATAATCTTGCCTGGCACTGAGGTCAGGCTGACAGGCCTATAATTCCCTGGCTCATCCAACTGGCCCTTCTTGTGGATGGGCACCACGTTGGCCAGCTTCCAGTCTTCTGGGACCTCTCCAGTGAGCCAGGACTGCTGAAAAATGATGGAGAGTGGCTTGGACAGCTCATCTGCCAGTTCTCTCAGCACCCTAGGATGGATCCCATCTGGTCCCATGGCCTTGTGGGTGTCCAAGCAGCTGGTAAGATCTCTAACTGCCTCCTGGAGCAGCAGGAAACTATGCAGCTCCTTGGCTCCTTCTGCCAGCTCTGCAGGCCAGCTGCTAGTAAAAATTGAGGCAAAGAAGGTGTTAAGTACCTCTGCCTTTTCCTCATCCTTTGTTACAACGTTCCCCTCCATGTCAACCAAGGAGTGGAGGTTGTCCTTGCCCTTCTTCTTGCTATTAATGTATTTATAGAAGGACTTTTTGTTGTCCTTCACAGCAGAGGCCAGTCTAAGTTCTAAATGGGCTTTTGCCTCCCTAATTTTCTTCCTACATGTCCTAGCAACATCCCTAAACATTCCGTAGGTTGCCTGCCCTTTCTTCCAAAGATGATACACCCTCTTTTTTCCCCTTAGTTCTATTAAAAGTTCATTATTCATCCAGGATGGCCGTCTGCCCTGGCGGCTCATATTCTGGCACACTGGCACAGCCTGTTCCTGCACCTTCAAGAGTTCTTCCTTGAAGTAGGACCAGCTCTCCTGAACCCCTTTATTTTTAAGGGCTGTATCCCAAGGATACAAGAATCTTCACGTCTCCATCTTATAGAGATTTTATTGCCCATACTTGCTACTTTCAGCTCTTTCACAGTATTTTTTAATAATTAAAATCTTGGAAAAACAGCAACTTGAGTAAATTCTGGGCTAAAAAAAACCCTCTTCATAATGCAATTTCTGCTTCACATTTTGCCTGTCTTATAAAAACTGATTAACATTTGTATTATCTGATCTCACAACCATTATTGCCCTGAAAGATAAATGTTACAAGGCTTGGCTGCTTGCAAGAAAAAAAACCAGTCAGAACAATAGCTGGTACTAGCCAAACCTATTAGAAACATAAACACTTATTTTAGAGGTACATGGCTGTGCAGGACTCAGGCTATATTTAAAATAAAATAATTCAAAGTGCTAAGATTTGTACCTTTTTGTACCTAGGTACCTGAGTAAAAGGCATTTCAGTGACTTGGCAGAATGAGTCAGATAATAATCAAATATTCCTTCCCCAGTAAGGGAATAAAACAGAGGATAAATAAAGGATATTTAGAAGTCCGTGGTAGTCTTCCATCTAAGAGTGAGCTGTTCATCACTGTGCTAGCAAAATTATGGAGTAAAGTGACATAATAGGCAATTTCTCTGTCATACAAAGGCCCTGTACTTTCTTATACATGTTAAATTTACAGCCGTGGTAGATTAAATAAACTCATGTTGTCTGATACAGTGTTGTTTTGAAATGGAGTGGGAAAGTGCCTATGGAATGCACAATGCCTTTTTATTGAGCAAGGTTCAAGGAAGGTGGAATAACTTTTGCTGTTCACCATTTATTATTCTGTTACTTGCTTTGCAAACAAAACAAGCCACCTATAAATTCTCTGATAAATGATCTGAATGGATGCCTTATTTCACCAAAGCTTCCACATCTGTCCCCACGTCATATTCTGAGTTATGTTATGTCATAAATTACTATAGCAGCAAATCTTGACAAATTTTAACAGATAGAGCTATCTCTCATGACAAGAACATGCTTGTAAAAAAGTATAATTTGCTACTTTTTTTGGGGAAAAAAAAACCCCAAAGCAACAACAAAAACAACCCAGGGTGCTCCAGAATCCCTGAAGTCTTCGTGAACAAAGATGAACTAAACCAGAAAAGTTGATTATCTTTTTCTTGTAACCTTCTAAGAATAGGAATGATTAAATTGTATGTTCATCCACTTTGCAAAATGTAATTGAATTGAAGGAATTCAGAGAAAAAAGAAAAAAACAACAAAATACACACACACAAACTTAACCAAAACAAAGAAGCAAACAAAAAACCCCAAACCTAACAAAAATCCCCAAAAAGCACCAAGACTAGAATCTTTACATCATACAGAAAATTTGAATGCTATGAAATTGGTATGTCTTGATGTCTGACATTCTGGAAGAATCTCAAAGCCATTTGCTGAACTGAGTAGAATCTTCTGTTTCATCACAGGGCTTTGTGATATATCCCTTCTCATCTTTGTGTACAAGGAGAATTCAGAATTCTAAACAGAGATATTGACAACTAGAGTCTGCAGTATCTGCTTGAACCTGTTGCTAGCTAGTCTCTTCTACCTCCATTTTTAGAGGCTTTTTGATGGTTAGATCCAGTCTTGTCTCCATATGCAGCTGTACCTTCAGATGGCTGAGTAAAATGTAAATCTCTGGAAAGACTTGTCTACTCCTCTCCAGGCAAATAAGAAAATTAAATACTCCAATAAGCATTTGTATGGATTATATTAATGGGCAAAATTTGCTGGTACAAACTACAGTAAAGTTGCACTAGATACAGTCTGTGACAACATAACAGCTTGAAACTTGCTTCTATATCAAGGGTCTTTGTGATGAAAATATTTACTTGTGTCTTTCTATATCATTTCACTTTGTGAAGACAAATAAAAGAATTCTCAGTTAGTGAATAATGAGAAACTCCAAATAAAGACTCATGCTGTTAGTATTGGGTAGTCTGTAGTACTTCGAAATAATTTAATTCCAGGTCATGTTCACTTTGAGCCAGAAGGTAAATCCCATCCTGGGCTACATCAAAAGAAGAATGGCCAGCAGATAGAGAGGTAGTTCTGCCACTTTGCTCTGGTAGGACCTGATGTTGAGTGCTGCATCTAGCTCTGGTGCCTTCAAAACAAGAAGGACATGGACCTCATGGAGCAGGTCCAGAGATGGGCCATGAAAATTATCAGGGTGCTAGAACACTTGTCCTAAGAGAATAGTCTGAGGGAGTTGTGGTTGTTCAGTCTGAAGAGGAGAAGACTCCAAGGAGACCTTTCAGTACCTGATGAGGGCCTACAAGAAGGCTGGAAAGGACAACGACCTGTATTGGTAGGACAAGAGGCAATGGTTTTAAATTAGACTAGATTTAGGTTGGATGTTAGGAGGAAGTCCTTTACTATGAAGGTAGTGGAACAGATTGCCTAGGGAGGTGGTTGAGGCCCATCCTCAGAGATATTCAAGGTCAAGCTTAACTGGGCTCTGGGCAACGTGATCTAATGGAGGTTATCCCTGCTCACTGCACAGGGGTCGGACTAGATGACCTTTGGAGGTCCCTTCTGACTCAAACCATTCTATGATTGTGTTTCAGATGTGCCAGTAATTTTTTTCATAGCAGTGGGTGGTAGCTTTCATTGATAAAAATATAACCAGCATTTTTTAAAATAAAGAGAAGAGGCACACAATCAAGAATAAGCCACAAAATATATGCAGGTATGGAAATTATTCTAGTGCTCCTGTGTTTCCCTTTAAATAAAAAGGAGATATGAAGACAATGTATCTTTGGTCATATGTTCCTAGTTTCAATCTAAATTTGACTTCCTCGTTATCTTTAAACTTGTTTTCCCAGCTGGTAAAGAATCAATATTCTGTTGCATTTGCCTACACAGTTTCATTTTCTTGACAACAGTTCTGCAGGTAGTTTTCAAATATAATTAAAAAATAACACATAAGGCATTAGACGTAATTACACATCATTACAGATAAGTATGGTACAATGGCTATGGGTAATATTACAATGGCTATGAGCAAATGGGTAATGTCCAAAGCTTCTGCACAAAAGGTGTGACACTTGTCCAGCACTTTGCCTCAGCACTGACCAGTTTATTTATATTTTCTCTCTATTTCTAGCTAATACTTGCTGAAAATTAATAAATAAATAAATACACAATATTAATAAATCCACTCCTGCCCTTAGGATTCTGACTTTGTCATTCAGCCAGATTGCATAATTTCCACTGCTTTCTTTGGAGCCCTCACGTTGCTCAAGCTTTCTCTTTCCTTTGTTCAAGTTGACAGCTTGAAGGTTGATCATCCTTCATCCAGTTTCACAAAATACTCTTCACATTTTGTTTTAATAGCACTCAGTGTGAAAAGAATAAGGGAATAAAATGGTTTTCATCAATAGCAGTTAGGGGGAAAACAAGAGAGAAAAATGGATAGTTTCAATATGAAGAAAAAAGTGTTAAGAGTTGTGGAAGACTATGATGTTTTGTTTTAATGGTTTGCAGAGGCAAGGTTAATTTTCACTTGAAACAAACAAGTAAGATACTATGATTTCCATTTTTAAAAATCAATTTTTGGTAATTTGAGTTAATAGAAAAGTGACATTTTCCTCTTGTCATCAACGTGATAATTGTGTTACGATACATGGATATTTTTACACTACATAAAGTTTTTGGGTTTTTACACAACCTGGGGGGGGGGAAAAGACAACAAACCAACCTCTGGATATTTGTAAGTTGAAAAGTAAATAAAAAATGTGCATCCTCCTTCTACTATCCATGGTGGGAAAACTAAATAGCAATGTCTCGTTCACTTTAGAAGAAAATTCATGTGCATTTATGGCAATAGATAAAGGAAAATGGAGAGTTGCTTGATTATTTCAGCATTTTATAGTAATGTAAAAATGGGCTTTCACTCACTGAAAAAATGAATCATCATTTTGCTTCAGACAGAATAGATTTCTGTAACCTTTTTATCTGCTAGTAAATATAAATAATAATTCATTATAGATGTCATCTCGTCCTGATTTGTCTTAAACAGATTTTATACGATGGGTTAGACTTATATAGAGAAATCCCTTATTTTCATGGATGACACACTGCAGCTGCATTTGCCACAGATTATTATGTTGCTTCTTTTTTTTTCTTTTTCTTTTTTTCTTTTCTTTTTTTTTTTTTTCATGTGAGAAGGGCAATATGAGACACCACTGTGTAGTTGGAGTAATAGTTCTAATCCTCCAGGACTTACTGATGTGTCCAGTCTATACCAAAGTTACATTTGAAATGCTGTGGTATTTTATTTATGTATTTTGAAGAGCTACATATATCCCAGGGTTTTTTTCTGCTCATGAAAATTCCATGCATTCACTTGGAACTAGTGCAAGAGGTGAAAAATGCTCCCATTATTTGAAGATGAATCAATGCTATTTTGAATGCATGCATTTGAAAAGGCAGTCTCTGGATAAATATTTTGACATTTTTTTAAAGTGTTAGAACAGCTGTACTACCTCTTTGAAAGTGGCAGAGATAGGTCCAGAATCTAAGAGAGTTTTCTTCTCCTTCCGTAAACATATTTACATAAAGTCTTCACATCAGATGAAGAGAAATTGGGTAAATGATCTCAAGATCAGCTGTCAGACTACAGGTTTGCTTTGAGGTATTAGTTGTTCAAGTATCAGAGCTCTTTTTACTCTACCTAAGCATCATCCACATCAAAACTAGTCCTTTTAGAAGTAAAATGATACTTTACTTCACTAATTGCCTATTCCATCAGTTTGGGTATGGTTTGAGAGTGAAACCAATATGCTTCCTGTTCTTCTACTATTAACAACACAGCTCAAATATTCTCTGTGATGCAATTTCCAAGCTTTCATGTTTTCCCTACCCTGACACTTACGAAGCACCTTTTCCTTGCTAAATAAACAATTCTGTTGGAGTAAGAAAAAGGATCAATTGTTCTTAACTGTTTGTTCTGAAGTAATAACAGAAATATTAATATGCTGTGATGCCCTGAGATAAGTACTATGTTAAAAAATGTTATTCATATTTTATAGGATCTGAATGTAAGGGATAAAATTAATTCATGTATTTTTCTATTAACATAAGTAGTTTAAAGACTGAATGCAAGTTATAAACTACAAGGTGCTACCTTTATGAAACTGAATTTAAGGATGAAAAAAAATTTATTATCATAAAATACTCTGGAATTGTGGATAATTGTATATACACAGAAAATTCAGTTTCTGTGGAGGTAAAGATAAGGAAATAATTTACATTTCCCCCCCCCCATTCAAATTAGAATATGAGGAATAATTGCTTTTGTAACTGATTGCCTCTTCAAGTTCATAGACTTGAGATATGGAGTTCATATTGATCATAAATTAGAGAACAATATAAATCATTATAGAGTGTGATACTTACGAGGTCTTGATTAAATAAATCAATTCTATGACAGCAAATAAACACAAGACATATTAAGTTATATTTCCAAACCACAGACAATAGACTCAATTTTTGTTTGATAATTTAAATGTCAAAATAATGGATTTACTTATTTTTGTTGAGTGAAGTAGAAATATATGTAACACTAAACTGAAAATACAACTTATAACAAACACCACTTATAACAGCTACCACTAAACATGCCCTGTGTGCAGGCAGTTTGTGAAACCATAACCCAGCCTTGCTGGATCACAATGCAGGGAACAATTGTTAATCATCTCTCCAAAAAAGGTAAGGGGGGGGTGGGTGGAAGGGAAGAAAGAGGGGGGAGGAGGGGAAGAGAGGGAAATAGGACCATTAGAAATCATGAAATAAAATATCAAGAATGATCAAAGGGAATTAAAACCCCACACTAGGTTTTTGATGGCTTTTATGACACTAATTTCCCCTCTCGGATGTTAGTGCAATGCTCATAATATTGGTGGAGCCAAGCAGATCAGTTTTATTGAAGTCCACTGTTTAGGCAATGAAGAACCACTGGGTCCTTTCAAAATTAGGCACCGTGAGTACTAACAAGTACAGCTTACTCAGCCTGTATTAAAGTGTAGAAATTACACAAAGATTGACTGTTATCTAAAAAACCCAACAACAACCACAAAAAAAAACCCCAATCTAAAAAAAATGATCCCAAAACAGGCCACTGAAATCCACAAACACAAAAAACTTAAACAAATAAACAAGCAATAAACAAGATCCTTAAACATCTTGCCAAAAGCAAAACACTTTCTACGTGCCTTCTGTTCATGTCCCTCCATTCCTTAGGTTTCTTCTAACTTATTTGAGTTCTCACTGCTGCCGAGATAAAGCATGTAATTGGAATAAAAAATTAGAATGTGGAACCTGCATTTATTTTTTCTGACTTAAGGTCTAAATTTGTTATTACTGTAGGCAAAAAAAAAATACATTTGAAGGTAGCAGATTTTCCTGCAAAGCCAAAATTTTAAAAAAGGGACATATTTTCAAGTTGTTGTGATAGACAAAATGTAAAATCTTCCTTTTCATCATCAGGTAGAATTCTGTCATCAGTTCTAACCACAGTTAATTAATGGTGGTCAAAAATAGGACAAAATCTGTTGGTTTAAAATTATCTGTTATGCTTAATGAAGCAGGATGATAAATGAAGGCAAGAATTATGTCAGTATTAAAATGTTATATAAAACACCTGTGAACAATGCTTCTCTGGATGCTGATACCATTTTCATTCTTATTTTGCAATTGTATTTATGAATTGCTTAAAACTAAAATAGCCAAAAGATGTGCTTTAATTTGTCTATCATTTCCCAGCAATATGAGGTAAACACATTGAATCACTAAAATAATCTTATTGTCAAAAATTAAGACTTCATTATTGACAGAGCACTGAAACAAGTGCTAATCTAGATTTGCAAATGTACTAAATATACTAAATGTACTAAATATGATTTTAGTCCTATACTGCATAATTGAGAAAAATTAACTCACTGTGAACTTCAAAAATCCAAAAGGGGAAAAAAACAAGGGGAGAATTGCAGTATGTGCAACAGCAGGCTGTTGTCACAAGAAAATAAAATGCCTTTACAGTTCACAAGGCACCAGAGCATTTCTGTCTGAAAAAGTGAAAATGTGGTTGGATGTGTTTGCAAAGTCCAGCAGCTTTGCAGATTGACTGTGAATCCTAAGAGTTTGTTTCATGTTTGAAAATTGCAAGCATGAAAATTGCACCCATGAAGGTGTTTGATAAGGGTCCTATCTGATAAGTATTTAAGAGTTGCCACCCTCTGCATCTTTCCTTGTTTACTCAGACATGGCACACAGGGTAGATCATATTCCCTGTTTCAGGGATATTTTGAACTTACTGTGGTTTGAGCTGAGAATATGTTTTGCTTTCCAAATGTTCTATTTGGCAAGCTGTTCTAAGAGATCCACACACAGAAATCAGCAAGAGACTTAAAAAAAACAAAACAAAACAAACCCCGAAACCCAGAATCTATTCTATTACATACAATACTCCTAACTCTGGTTTTTCACTCTCAATGTGCTATAGCTGCAGCAAATTTCATATGTAATAGGTACTGAAATAATTACTTTGCTATGTAGAATATTTTAGTATTAGACAGTTACTTGTTAGCTGTCACAAAATTGAAAAGCTTAGATGAAACAAAGTCACTGTCAAGAACATTTTCATTTTTGACACAGGGATGCTGTGAAGTTAATTGGCAATGGAAAGAAATCTTACAAAATCCAAATACCATTTTATCATCAAAACTAAAATGACTTCAGCATGACCCTGTAAAGCAGTGTATTGATTTTCCACTTCTGTTATTACTGTGCTTTACCTACCTATGATTCCAGGTCAGCTCAATTTTCAGAAAGGTCTGAGGTCAAATACAGATTTACTCTTCCCACAAAAGCAAAAAAAGAGAAAGTTTAGAGGTGCACACACAAAGACAAAATGCATAAAAAATTTCAATTAAAGTCAATAGTGAACCTGAACAGCAGAACAGGTTTTGTAGACTTTATTCATAAATAATGAGTATTTTATATGGTAGATTATTTTTTGGGTATAAGCATCAGGTATACCTGTCGTGTTAGAAATTGCTAAACATTTCTCTTTTTTACCATCTTCTAAGTTCAAAATAGCCAAATTTATTTTTCTTGCCTTCAGAAATACAGTCATGTTGAGACTGAGACCAAATCCAATCAGTCTTAATCCTCCAAATAATGTGTTTATAAAGTTAGAAAGTCTAAGAACCACTATTCTTTTATAGTTTGTGTTTTACTGTAATAACTGCAAGAGTAGTCCAAACAAACTATTATTGTTAGAACCAACATTTGTGGACAATTACCTGTAATGTCAATGAGGGATTTATGATGTAGCTGTACATTAATATTTTGTATTCCTCATTGTGTATGAGTACAGATGGTAAGAAGATTCCCTTATGGAATCATCATAAAGTCTGTCTTCTCACATCCATGGGCAGGAATTGTTGACATGCTGTGTTCCTCTTCTCTTGTCAAAATAACATCTAACCTAAAGGGAATTTACATGAGAAGCCACAAAGTATTTCAACTCTTCAGGGTAAGAATATAGGCAAAAAGAGATGCTGTGGCAGCTCTGGCAGCTCTAAAGGAATATGTTTCACTGTCCTGGATCTTCCTCTAGAGCAGATCATGCACATACTGCTCTGTGGTTTAACTACTCACACCACCTCTCTAAAATACTTCTGGAAAGTGCTGCATGATTTGAAAATAACTACAATGAATGCAGCTTTACATCTATAACTGCTGCTCCACATAGGTGACTAAGGGGTGTTCCGGATGAGGGCTGAGTCATGCTGAAACATCAGCTGCTGAATCACTTCCACCACTACTGATGAAGGTGAAACACCCGCTGGTGCTGACCTCTCCTCAGTTCGTGAGACATAATAGGCAGAGCAGACAGGGCTGCTGTCTGTATTAGAGAATGTCAATAGGTTTCTTGTTGTTAGATACAGAGTCTATTTTGTACTGTCTTTAATCAGTATTATACACGACAGAGGTCAATGCAGTATCTTTGGCACTCAAATTCTAAATGTTTGCTTTGAAAGCACTGCAACACAAATCATACATCTAAGTGTTTATCACTCTTAACGTGCTTTGAAAATGTCAGAGGGATCTGTATCTTGCTTTCTTTCTGTCTCTTTGAGAGTTCCAGCTACAACTATTTCTCACAGTGATTTGTTGGGGTATATCTTATACCTACACAAACAGAGCTGCTACAGTCTTGGAAATATTTTTTGCAAGTTGTTTGATTAGTTTTGGCCTTATAAAACTAATAAAATAAAAAGAGCACTAATTCCCTAAAGAGACTGGTGTTTCTGGTGGCTCTATTTTTTCAGTCAGGTGGAGTATCACATAGATTCTTCAGGTTTTATAGATATTACTCTAAAAATATCCAACACTGACTATGGAGGAAAAGTCCTTCCACTTCTAATATCTACTGTATATTGTAATTCAGGTAACTATTGCAGGCAATGTTGGTAAATATGGAATAAATTTAAACATTCATCAGAAAATGTATTAAGACAATAATTAAAAGAAAAACCCCAGTACTTCCACGCCTCTACCAAAACTTCATGAAACTTCATGATTTCCTTGATGTTGCTCTTTTGAAACTCTATCCACATAGTCCAGATACTTATGTGCACAATTTTCCTAAGAGCTCTTTAAAATCTGGTTGTGAATTTCATTATTTATTTAACATGGAAGTAAAAATTATTAGCTCCTACTCCATTAAAATAGAAAAGGAAGTTTTCCTGCCTTTGAATAATAAGAGCACAAACTGTGCTGTCTGTAAGCTAAGCACATCAATAGAGAGACCTCTTTGAAAGGAATCTAACATTGCAACCCAGCTGTAGTTATTGTGGCAGTCTGGGGAAAAAAAATGAAAGTGGTGGAACTTGTGGGTCTGATGCTGACCTCAGTTCTCCCACTGACACCTGTGTAGTGCTTAGGGAATATGTTAATTATCAAATCCACTGTGAATACTATAAATTAAATCAGGAACTGCAAATATCTGCTTAGAACATTTCCCAACATTTTTTGCTGTAAATTGGTTCTTGTGCTTGTCATGCCTGTTTGTTTACTGGGTCATAATGCCACAGTAAGGAAAATTGCAATGCTCCTTTGAAGAAGGAAGACTGGCAATAAAGACATAGGAAAGTTGCAGACAGAAAGGATGTGATTAGCCTTTTCTGACTAGGCTTCTGCAATGTGAATGACTGCTTTGGAGCTGTTAGTGGAGATAAAGAAGTACTCTTAAGATGCAGTTCATCTGTCTTATTTTATATGTCTATTTTAGGATACGATAGATTGCTTCTGAGATGATTCTGCTCCTTCCTATCAGCTGTAAAGGAAATCTAGGCAGTTTTTTTCAGAAGCATGAATCTACATTATAGATGCCCTTATTTTTTTCAGATGAATCCCACTGGTTGCCTAAAGTCAACAGAAAGAAGTAGGAATTTATTTTATTCTAATAAAACTCTATGTTCAGTGTTAAAACAATATGACTCTAAAAGTGATGATGATGATTTAGACTGAGTCTTTTTTGCACTGCTAAGCATAAAGGAAGACGAAAAGGAAGAGAAGCCAGAATAATATTAAGCATGCAATCGATCCAACACAAACCAACAATGCAATCAGCTGAGTGCATCTGGAAGAATTTTTTTTCTTGTGCCATCTCCACAGGGGTTTTCCCAGTAACAGAAATGAGACAGCTTCAAAAGGGATGATGAGAGAGCAGGGACTGTGTAAGGGATGGTAATCCAGCACGTATTACAAAGTTCACACAGGCTATAGGTATGGGAGGATGTTGTGCACTGTTGTGCAGTGTAGCATGGCCCAGCGATTGGTGTGATAACTGTGGTCAGTGCAAGCCAGGTGACAGGCAATGCACATCACATCAGGTGGCTGCTTGTTTACACAGCTCTCATTCTTTAGGAAGATGAGCCAGAGCTTCTTAGCACCGCACTGCACACATGTGCCAGTCTAATGTGGTTAGGTCAGAAGTCTCTGTGCTCTGCACCACAATATTGTGTAACTCTAGTCACCAAGCAGGAATAAATGGCTGTGATGCCCCATCTTTCTGCAAGGCTGCAGGCTGGACTGCAACTTGTAAGAAAGACACAAGTTCTGGACATCCATAAATTATTCAGACATAAAAGTTTTTTAAAAAAAACTAGTTCTTGTAAAAACAGTATAAAACAGCTTCATAATTCTTTGTATTTAGCATGATAATATCAAAGGACCAAATTTGCTGAACTGGAGGACTCTTGGTAGTCAGATTATATGACTGCTTTCAAAGCTTGATATGTTTGAGAAATTACAACATGATTTAAAGTACACTACTTGCACACTCTGCATTGTAAATGAATCAAGTTAACTTAGAAAGATTCCAAATTCTGTGCAAAAAAAATAACAGAAGGAAGAGTATTTTCAACATGATTAACTATATATGGATTTTTATCACTGGATATATTATGCATGTGTTTATATAGATAAATGTCTGACTATACATCTCTGGAGATACTAAAATCTGAAACTCTAAGATAATTATATTACATTGATGAGTTTAAATAGTTTTTAAACAAAGAAAAATAGGAAAAATCTGACTTGAAACTTTGTTTTCTATTGTTTTCTTTAAAAATTAATTCAGAAATGTTATGGTAGAAGCAAAGCCATGCAAAAAGCCTTCATAGAAGAGTCCAGATTTCATCATCAGTCACAGATTTTCAATATGAGACTTTGGATCAAGTTTGCACTTACATTTCATTTTAATAATAAACTTTAGTCAGGCAGAACTTTGTTTTGCATGGCAAGATGCGTTCTCTCTCGAATTTCCATGATCTTTCTCAGTCTTGGCAGTATCTGATTGTCATAGTGCAATTCCTTTTGTCTGTTAGATCAAGGGAAAACGTTTGCAAAGATTACTGTGAAACCAAAAGCCTAAAATACAGCCATGGATTTTATGAAATCATACAAAGGATCTGACAGGGTCTAAAAAGACATCTGTGATTAACGCTCAGTTCCACTGGGAGTTTTTTTGTAAGCTTCACTGACAACGGTAGCTGATGACCTTATCGGGCCCTACTCTTCTGATGAAATCAACTCCTCATTGCTTCCCTGCTGGAATTGTGTCAGTCTGCTGTGAGACTCTGTGTGATCACATGGAAGTTATGACTCTTTCTTGCTTTTGAATAAAAGAAATCAGATGAGACAGTTAGGGTTCACTGTGGATGCTACAGAAGATGGGAACTGCAAAATTTCAGTTTAAAAATATGCAAGATCAGACTGGGTGAGCAGTGGGTGAACAGTTATAGATAAGAGAGTGGTAGAACTGTCTCCTTCCAAATGCACGTAGTCCATCCTAGAGCTTCTGTCAGATCTGTGTCTGATGTGAATCAGCACAGTACTAGAAATTCAACAGTTTCACTTATTGATTGCTGTTAAGTATGGGATCCAAAGGAGAACAAAAGACTGTAGCACCACCAGGAGTTCTTGAAGGTGCAAAAGTTAACAAAACCTAATTCCAGATAGATACATAATCTTGCAGCTCTTTACTGAATGCCAGTTATTGCATTTAAACAATAAATAAAATCACACTTTTCCCCAGGAGGCATTTTCTTTAAGTACTTTTCATATGCAATGCATAATTTAAAAGAAGAAGCGTATGCTACTTTTCCTGTTACTATTTTTAAGCAGTTTCTTAATTATCACAGTTCCAATTTATTTCAGTTCTCGTCACAAAGGTATTCAAGTCACAGCTGAATTTTTGAATGGTTATCAAAATCCGTATGTGATTGCCACACATACAAATCTTGTGGCAGGTATAAATCACCGTATCACAGTATCACCAAGGTTGGAAGAGACCTCAAAGATCATTGAGTCCAACCTGTCACCACAGACCCCAAGACTAGACCATGGCACCAAGTGCCATGTCCAATCCCCTCTTGAACAACTCCAGGGACAGTGACTCCACCACCTCCCCGGGCAGCCCATTCCAATGGTGAATGACTCTCTTGGTGAAGAACTTTCTCCTCACCTCCAGCCTAAACTTCCCCTGGCGCAGCTTGAGAGAAGAGGCCAACCCCTTCCTGTCTACAACCACCCTTCAGGTAGTTGTAGAGAGCAATGAGGTCACCCCTGAGCCTCCTCTTCTCCAGGCTAAACAACCCCAGCTCCCTCAGCCATTCCTTGTAGGGCTTGTGCTCAAGGTCTCTCAAATCCCTGTTTAGCATCCTCCTTGAGTAGTATCCAATACATTAGAGGTTCTTTCTGCTTACAGGGAGTAACCATTTTGTAACATGCAAGCTCTTTTCCACTGATCAGTGTACAGCATTGCTTGTTCCAATATTAATGTAAAGAGTATAGGACTAAAAGACTATGGCACCTTAAATATAACATAGGCAGAAGTGACATGTCTAATACCCTGACTCAGTAATCCTCCCTTCAAAAAAACCCACCAAACCATCAAAAAAACCAAAAGTGTTTTGGCTTTGAAAAGTTCCCCAGTGCTTTCAGTATTTTATGAAAATCGTTCAAAATTGTCAGTGATAATTACAATTAATAAAGACACCCAAGCTTTTCCTGTATGAACACTGCCTGGCTGCCCACTCTGTTTCCTGCAAGTCCTCGAATTAATGATCCAAAAGTGGGAATGTTTTTCTGTCTCATTTCACAGTGTTTGGAGGGGGTTTCAGGTGCTCCTTTTCCCTTGTTTGTTTATTGCTTTTCTTTTGTTTGTTTGCTTGTGATTTATGTATTTATTTATCTATTCATTCATTTATTGATTTATTTTTAAATACTATTGCAACATTCACTGCTCTAACAGACATATTTTTCTCTGTGTGTGTTTGTTTTGTTTCTGTTTATTCTAACTGTGATATAAATGTGATTATTTGTCATATAAAATCTGCATAAAAGTAATCAGATGTGCTAACCTATCAAAATAACTTCTATATTCTCCTATAGATTTTTGAAGCAGTGTTAGATTCCTTTTCCAAAATTTTCTATTCTTTTAATGTCATGGATTCAGCCATTTGAATCTGCTAATGACTCATTCAATACCATGTTGATACCATGCCACCCTTTATAATGACAGCATTAGCTGGGGCAAAGGATGACGGAGATAGGAGCTCAGACTGTAACCTGAGATGCTTTGTGTTTGCAGGGGTTTCTTCCATCCTCCAGCTAGTGGTGTGGGACACAGTCTCAAGCTGCACCAGGGGAGGTTTAGGCTGGATGTTAGGAAGAAATTCTTCATAGAAAGAGTTATTGGCCATTGGAATGTGCTGCCCAGGGAGGTGATGGAGTCACCATCACTGGAGGTGTTTAGGAAGAGACTTGATGGGGTGCTTGGTGCCATGGTTTAGCTGATTAGATGGTGTTGGGTGATGGGTTGGACTCGATCTCAAAGGTCTCTTCCAACTTGGTTAATTCTATTCTGTTCTATACCAAAAATGCACTTTCAGGTAAGCAGATTTTTCCAAGGCAGAATACAAGTAAAAAAAAAAAATATTTTTAAAAATCACCACAAATATTTAATTCTTTACAACAATGTTTATATTTGTCCATTATACACACATGAAGACTAAAAAGTAATGTATGCATTTCATTTGTGGGCTCTGCCAGCTGTCCTGTGAATATTTTTCCTGCTTCGTCTGTCCTCTCTTTTTTCTAGGAAGAAAAAAAAAAAGGCAACTCTAAATGCCCTAAGAAATCCACAGTTTAGAAAAACAGTTTTCAAAGTGTTTTTCAACATTGATAGCTGCAGATTATTTTCTATTTCCTATCTTCAGTTTGTCCATTTCTGTCAACTCTAAAGATATTTCTGTCAACAAAAGGCAAAGATAAAGGTTTACTGTAGAGATACTCTGAATTAAATGCTGTGATCTATGGCACTTACAGGTATTTGGTACAGACCTTATCTACTATGTTGAAGTAAAAACCTGCAAAAATACAGAGTTTATTGTGGAAGCACAATTTAAGTTTGAAAATTATTATTTTTTTATATTTACTTATTTTCAGGGAAACATTTCAATCATCTCTAGGTCTTCACCTGTCCTTATTTTGTTTTAACTCTAGGTGGAATATTTACTACTGAGTGGTGCTCTGAAATCATGAGAGAGATCTTAATGATCTTGAAAGTAGAGAAACTTGTAATTTATTCTACTAGGATGTGTGTTTTGACCAAGTTATCAGGGAAGTTATGATCAGGATCTTATACAGTAAACAGACATATGCTGCTCAAGCCCTTATTCTATGCAGAAATCCCCCAAAGTGAATTAGACAATGCTTTTGAATGGCTTTGTCAACACTGTTGCAAATGCCATACTAGGGACATGAAGGAAAATCAAACCAAAGAAACTTAAGAAACAGCAAATTTACAGAAATATATTTTGAAAGTGAGAATGCCATAAATGTTATCTATATGGGCTTTCTGAGGTAAATGTGAATTAGAAGGAAGAGAACTGGAAAGACCCTAAATATTGCTCTCCTGGCCATTACAACTGCAGGATGCCCTGAGTATTGGTTTGTGTCAGGAAAGGGTGACAGTTCGTCTTGTGCTTCAAACTGTGGAGAATCTATGCAGTAAAACATTCAGTCTGCTCTGAATATCCCACATCTAGTATCAGGTCATGCCAGTTTTGGATCACCCATGACAAAACTTCTAGTCTTCTTGGATTATAATCAGGAGCACATTTATATCACTTGAAGAAATGATGTAAGGATGGTTTAATATAAAATTAAGATGAGGAGGTAAGTTTAAGGAGATTCAGAGTCATTTCCTGTCTCTACTATGGATTTCTTTGAGATTATCTTTCTGCATTCACTTATTTAAAAGATGGGGGAAACTTCTGTTACTCTCTTCTGGTTTGGCAGGTCACTGCTACAGGAAATTTTTTGTATACTTCTATATGCATATATATATATAAATATATATATATGTGTTACTTTGTGTGTAATGTCAGGAAGTGTTTATTCATTAGTGATAATTAACTTTCATGTCACATATGATATGGCTAAACATCTAATTGTAGTACAAAATATTTATCATTTTGTGATTCCTATTTTTAAGAAACATTATATGTAAAAAAAAGTACAATGTTTTTACTAAACTGATTTTTTCATCAGATGCATTGAAGCTGCTCAGAAGTTTCCTATTTTAGAAACTCTTTCCGGAATGATAAAATTAATGGGCAAAGCGTAACTGAAAAAGGTCACATATCTATTACGTGCAGATAGAAATATCAACAAATTTGTACTCAGATTTGCAAAGATAAGTCATGCTGTTGACAAAATAAAATGTGTGAATGTCAGACCAAGTATTTAATCAAAATCAAAAGTAAAATAAACCATAGAGGTTATGGAAAGCTTCAGGGAAAATTATTTGTAAAAGGTTTTATAATCGGCTAAAATAGCACTATCCAAATGTTACACTACCATTCTGATTGAAAAGAACTCTGACTGACATAAGAAAACTAAGTTGGATCTCGTAGATATTCTATAAATCAAGACACAGGAGCATATGTAGGAGACAGAAATTAGTACAACCGTGTTCATGCAATAGTATAAGTAAGAAATCCAACTTTGTGCTAGTCAGGAGACTTGTTAAACTTACTAAATATAGCAAACACTAATGGATAAAGAATCTTGAAGGCCAACTCTTTAATGTGTGTACTTTCACTCAGAAGTAAAATGTTTTACATAGATGTGTTCAGTTACCTACCTGTTTTTGATGTAATTTTTAACATCAGAAAGCTTAACTTTGGAATCTGAAACCATTCCTCTGTATCTTCTTCCCTTCCTCCATTTTTTTTAATATAAATAACAGATTAAGTAGACCAATACAATACAAAAGTTACTAAAGACATGCAGAGACACAAATTAATTAGCTAGAACAGATGTATATTCCAGATATTTGGAACCAACAGGGTATGTAATTCTGGTGTCTTGCAACTGTTGTACAGCCTATCAAGTTTAACATATGGGCTTATTTAAAAGAAATCAAAAGTGAAGGGATATGAGCTTGGAGTTATAAACAAGCCATTTCCCCCCCATACTTTCTAAGATGAACATCATTTTAATGCTCAGATAGTGCATTCAACACTGTGGTTTCCCTAAGGTTAATGAGATGCAGCAGCATATCTGCAGTAATCAGATATGACCTTAACAGTTTTGGTTTTTTTTTTTTCTACTGTAATTTTAGGAAGAAAACATTGAGAAAAATATACTAGTCTTGTTTGAATCAGTACATTTTTCTAAGTCAGGGAATCATACTCATTAGACATATTTAAATGTTTCGTACATGGTTCAGTTCCCTTCAGGCTAACATCTGTAGGATTATAATGTTTTAAGGGATTTACAGCATCAGTTTTACTCTGCTTCCTGATTATGAAGGTAGGAATGAAGCTGTATGTACAGATACTTCACAGCACATGGAAATGGGAAAATCTCAAAGCCTAGAAATGTAAGAAGAGATTTAGTGAGAGATTAACTTGTTCTGATTCCATAACCTGTACTCTAAAATGCAGGCAAAGATATAGAACAACCCAGTTACTTATCTCAGAAGTTCCCTGTGCAACCTCAACTCCTTTTTGCACTGCCATATTAATACCCAGGCAGTTGATCTAAGCAGTTACACTTTTAGGATTTTTTTCTTCTGGAAAGAAGTGTAGGATATAACAGCAATTGTGTTTGAGGCAAATGAACAGTGAATCCCCTAAGAAGTATCACAACCACCCTCTTTTCCCCACCTGGTCATTGTTCAGCACAAGGACTGCAGAGAAATGAGATCTAGTATCGCCGAGATGAGGCTGTGAGTTCATGCATCACAGCTTAATCAGGTCATAGCTTTAATTCAGTGTAAACTAGTTTCTGCTTCTTCTTTTTTTTTTTTAAACAACCAAACCAAAACCCCACAAAAAAAAACCAAATCAACCAAGACTAAACAAAAAATCACCAACCAAAACACCAACCAACAACCCCTCAAAAAAAATCTAACAAACAAAACCCACAGATTGTGTATGTGTTGTGTATGTTTATGCAATATATATTGAAAACTGCGTATATTCAAACACAAATAAGAAAAGACTAAGTGCAGGAATTAGGCTGCAATGGCTTAAGATTTTAGTTTATTAATATTTTTTTGATATATGACAGTCACAGGTTTGTTATTGCTATTGGTGATTTGATTGTATCACTAATGCTGATTTCTATTTGAAATCATGCTACTATTCACTATAGACCTGCTTTTCTTTCAACCATGTGTCTGAAGAAGGAATGGTGATAAAGCTCTGATTTAGCTTGTGGAGTCAACATCTTTGTTTTCTTTTTTCAGGAAGAGAAAGTACCTGAATTATGTGTCACATGAAACATGAGTTATCAGGAAAACCAGCTATAAATGAATTATACCTAATGTTCTTCATGAGTGTTCATTCACTGACATCAGAGGAAAAGTAGGGCAAAGCATTCAATCAGAACAGGGAACTTGTAAAATAAAACTTGTAAAACTAGTATTTTGTGTCTATAGATCAGACTAAACCCAAATGGTACAAGTGAACAACACGAAACAAGTGAAGCACTCCATCTGGGAAGCTGGGGAAAACCAACAATAACAGAATAGGAAACTTTACAAGGCACAGGTGAACTCAAGTCCCATAATCACTTTGCCCAGTCAGACCCTTCCTATTACGGTTGACATGATGTCTGCATGGCAATGCATCTTGGCTGTGCCCCAGCTTATTCAGCAGCACCAGTCTCAGCTTCTGTGGTGCCACTGCAGTGCAGGAAGAAGTCACCCGCCATCCCTCCTTGTGAGACCAACTAAACCCATACAGGAAGAGAATATCATCATTCAAAGGTGTGTATACATTTTTCCCCACATTCTTGCAGTGCAGGAATATTAAGAGTGGAGAAGATTACCATTTTTATTTTTTCTATCCCATTTTGCTTCAGGAAAAACATTTAGCTTCTATGTAGTGTTTATATACAAACCACACTTCTGATTTCATGTTGAGCCTTTCAGAAATGCCAGATGATGATTAAAATATCTTTTTATTTTGCCACTCAGGTAGTGCCTCTAATTGGAAGTATTCTAAGAATTTGAAAATATAATCTTAGTAGTTTCTGCAGCTGGGATTATTTAGCTTTTTACTTTCAGGAATAAAATAAACAACCAAACCACTAACAAAAACCAAACCAGCACATTTCACATGTCAGTCTCTTATTATCTTTGTGTGGAAGATATAATAGGCCTTTAATCCTGTTAGTCTATATAAAACAACAGTGAAAACAGGAGTATCAGTGTCATCTAGTATACATATTTATTGTGAATCTTGTCTATTCAGTCTAGCTCCTGTTTCATTCACTTAGCTATATCAACTCTAATTTTGGTCTGAAAGAAAATTTGTCATCCTTGTTGCAGCTTGAATATGTGGTATGTGTAGTTGGGAACCCTGCAAAATATGATTTGCATTAGAACTCTCAAAATCCGACCTGCTGTCACAGTTTTTGTCCATGACTGCAGTGGCAGTGTCTGTGTTGGCTAACTGCATCATGCTGGTTTGCTTTGCAGTAAGATTTTCCAGAATTAACACTGAGCTCCAGCTAATCCATAGCCAGTGAACAAATATTCCTTGAAACACAATATTCTGGCACTTGTAATAAATAAATATTATCTGTTAGTTACTGAGAAACACAGCTGTGAGTAATGAGAAACAGACCTTTTAATATTTAAAAACCCTAAATTTGAGGCACTGATGCTTGAAAACATTGTTTTGTTGACCAAGATTTGTTAAGCATTGATCACTTTCCTTATACCCTTTTATAAACAGCAATACTGGATTTTTCTTCTAGATGGGTATACAGGCATGGTGGTAGTACTTGCTGAAAAGCATGCAGAGGTGGTAGAAGGGCCTGAAGACACTAATGGAATTTAAAACAGTGAGTTATCCAAGCTTTTAGGACTCCTTGTAGGACACTCAGAAACTGCATTTGAATTGAGCCATTGGCAAAAAACATTTGCAGATTTGGAAAGTACATTAATTAGTTTATATGACTACAAAGGTAGGTTTGTTGCAGGAGTTACCATAATACTAGCAGCAAATTGATCTACTAAGGCCATATGGGCATTTTTCTGTAATTATCTATTATATAATCAACTTGTAAAACATGCCCTGGTTTCTGAATGGTCAGAGATACTTCTGGGGCTAGATTATTTTCTTGTTGTGAGATAAATGCATGGAAATACGCTGAGGATATTCTTCCTAGACTATTTTGAGTAATAGCAGACGCTGTTCTCATTAGTGATTGAGAAATTGATATTAAAAAACACCACCAAAAACCAAATCCAAAACTGATATTGTCCAACTCCTTTTTGCTGCTGCTCAGTACATAGGAACAGATGTTTCTTTCAGAGAGGAGTCAGATTCTCTAACTGTGCGCACAGAGCCCAGGGCAATGGGACCACTGGATAGAATTTGCGTTTCAGCTGAGCGTGGAAAATCCGCCAAGCCTTATACAGCCAGCCAGGAAGGAGGAGGATGCTGCAGAGGGAGCTCAATGACAGCATGTCACCTCTCCATATATCTCCTGGAGATAGTTTAGGCCCATGAAATTACCTGACAGCTGCCGATATAGT